>JABUQX010012426.1:0-5000 GCA_015478945.1 Trachelipus rathkii
AATATATAATATACACCCGAACCACATACATACATAATATCATATATTCATTATAATATATATATAATAAATAATATATATATATATAATAATATATATATATATATATTTATATTATATATATAGTAGTAAAATATATAATATATATATATATATATATAATTATCATATATATATATACTATATATATATATATTTTACTATCTATATATATATTATTAATGTAATATATATAATATATATATCATATATATATATATATATATCATATATATATATATATATATATTAATATTATATAATATAATATATAATAAATATATTAATATTATATATAATATATTACAATAGTATAGATAGTATATATATATATATCAATATATCACTATATATCATATATATATATATATATATATCAGTGTATGAGCGAATCCCGTATTCAGATTCAAATCCGGATTTGAGCTCTCGAATCGATTTATATTTCGGATTCGAATCCGAAGGTGCTGGATTCGAATTTGGACTCGAATCCGAGGTGCTGATTCGGATTCGGATTCGATTCGGATTCACAATAATAATTTACACACAACGGATCGGGGTTTGCGAGCATACGAATTCCGAATCGGATTCGAATCGAGTCTATTTCTTCTGTTCTTACAGCGATGTCAAAAAGAATTCATAAAAAAAAAAAACGGAAACTTAAAATAAATTGCATCATCATTTAGGAGCAAATCACAGAAGTGCTCAAGAGCCAATCAAAATGCATATTTCTATTATTATAGACTAATCATAACGCCATAGAAGATAGAGAAGACCTCGTGACCCTCTATCCACCAAAAATACCTATTCCTTCTTGCACCATCAAAAGCACATACATTCACTAATCACCTCTCATACTGTTGATATTATACAGATTTTCGAAGTGTTCTTCCACACTCCTCTCACATTCCATTTCATCAGTTAAATATATATATAATATATATAATATACTATATATATATAACTATATATATATCCGTTATATATATATTTATATATATATATATATATAATATATATTATAATATAATCATACATAGTATATTATATATATATATATATATATATAATATATATATATATATATATAGTAATATATATATATATATATATATATCATATATATATATTAATATATATATATATATATATTATTATTTATTATTATATATATATACTAACTATATATATATATAATAATATAATAATATACTACTATATATATATAATATATCATTATAATATATATAATATATATATACTTATACTATGACTATATATATATATATCTATACATATATATTATATATATATAATATATATATATATAAGTATATTATATATATGATATAGTATAGTTAATAATATATATACTATCAGATATATAATATATATAGTTTATTTTGAATATTAAAAAAGAGAAAAAAAAAAATCGTTACTATTTATTTGCGTTATTTTTTTTTATTATATCGCATATAATTAAATTTTTCTTTTCTAAACGCTCCTTTGAGAAGTGAATCTTCTACAATTACATTGTTAACCTCGGAAGAAGTTAAAAATTTACTACATAATGTTATAATAAGTCAAGGTGAATTGCAAACTGTTTACCCTACAAACAAACAGTCTTCACCTTCAGAAATCAGATAAGAGAATTTGTTTTCAATTTTTCTTTTCATCATAGGTAGATCATCTGGATGTAAAGATGATGTAAACGCATATCTCTCCTAGCAAGGGCGTACGTAGAATTTTCGTTAAGGGGGTGGGCAAAATAGATGAACATAAGTCATTTTTTCCAACAACACTTTGAGCCAAGGTTGCTGGCGCATATATTGAAATAATTACAAATTACAACAAGTGGCAAAATATCTCTGATCTTGAAAATTATAATTATATCTCAAAACAAAAGTTACGAAAGTACAAAGAAAATTGAAGAATCTAGTCTTACATTTATTTACGATTTATTGTCACTTGAATGTAGTTGTTACCTACGACAACATAGAACGTCGTGAAGATTTGCCCAGAAAAGTTTTCGTACCTCTGCCATTCAATGACAGTACCATCACCAAAACTAATTTTCATGTGAATACTTCAAGAGGACAAAGGCCATTAAAACCTGGATACGTCATCGTCGACCTGTCCATGTTTAACTCTTTCAAGTCTGCCTGAATGTCTTTCAATTTAGCTGTTCGACAGTGCTTGATCGTTGATACAAGAAAGGCATTTTAATTATTGGGGAAAATGTTGTTGCTTCCTCGATCACTTCAACTATTTATAATTGTTTTTTAGTTCTCACGTCGAGCTTCTCCTCCAATCACATACCAGAGTTCAGCCACACATTGAAGTCCTCTCACTTCATTAAAATCTATTCAAACTTTGCTTTTCTCTATCAAATTCCATTATACGCAAGGCACAGCCCCAGCGACGGATGAAGCTAATAAAAGAGAAAAAGCTGGTGCACTTTTCCACGTGAATCCTGCTTTCCAAGAACTGTAAAGAATCAGGGTATGGATAATTAGAATACGATCCTCTCCATATTCTTCATCGGTCGTAGCAGGAGATAGAGCGATGTTCTGGCGACTCCCACCAATCTTGTGGCTTGCAAGATCAACCATTAAGATTACTTCACCTATCGGCTTTTCCTTGTATAAATTTCTTATTAGATCGGTTTTGAAGAGCGGTTCTTCACAACGTGAAAAGAATTTTCTTACCATGTTCGAGCATTAAAAGAAGGTATAAACTCTTCGACTGCAGATTATTAACGACTTTCAACAAAGCCGAATATTTTGCTATAATGCAGGTTGAAATAAGAAAACAGGTTTTGGTGGCACAATACACTTGAAATGCATTTTTTTTATCGTAGCAACATTACCTACTTTTGACAAGTTTTCAGACCCTCCACTATATCCACAAAATGTGTCCTGAATATTGAAATGCTGCGGTATTTTTTTTACCATTTCGTCTCGCAAAACGCTGAAATACTGCATATCTATTTTCTTCTCAAAACGAGTTCACGAAAGACAAACAAAGAGAATTAAAAGTGGACGATTATGTTTTGCCGATTTCAGATGCAGAGTTCAGATCATTTACTACAAGATTCAGTCAATGACTCGCACAATGAAAATATAAAGTTTTTTTGTATTTTTTACTCGTTTAATTCTCTAGTCTCCTCTTCTTTCCCTGCCAATAGCTGAACAGCCATGTAACCTTGTTTCCAACGCATTGTTTACTAGGCCATTCTTCAAAAAACAATCAATATTCACTTGCTAGGGTTTTGCAATCATGGCTTCTAATAAGCAAATCCAATGAATCCTAAGAACGCACATTCGTCTCATCAAAACAATCTTGGTTCCCAGAATAACTGTTCATTCCCAGAATATAATCAGATGTTTCGTCAGACTTAGACAGAATATGTATATGCTTTCTTGACATCTGCAATGATCCCATTCGGTCACAACACTCCCACACTGATCATTAAATTCATTTTGTATCCTTGTCATTTATAAGTAGCATTTTGGCCCACCTGTAAGTGTTTCAAACTCATTATTTCCAGAACATTGCCAAAACGAATTAGATTTTTTAAATCCTCAGTCCGTTCTGCATCTAGTAGAGGAAAATCGTGAACCCCACAAAAAAATAATTGGTATTACAGCATGAAATTAACTTTTTGTTTTCTTGCCCAAGAGGCGCCCTTAATGTCAGTTCCATTTGCATGCTCCACTGCTACAATCTTCCACGAAATGATCGTGCTGTGGAGCTTCTAAGTACCTTCTTAACTTTCACATGGCTCTTGCAATATTCCATGATATTCTGAATATCGTGAAGCGGCTTTCACAACAAGGAATCTCCTAAACTCCTGTATAGTCCAGGCTGGAAAAAGAAACACAATGCAGACAGAGTGCTCCCTTCAAAAATCTTGAATATACCAATACAGGGAGAATATCTTTCAATCCAACTATGCACGAATTTCCTGTTGAGAAGTGTAGCGTCAGTTGCGAAAATCAGATTAAGGAAAGATCAAAAAGAAAACTGCAGAAAAGTATTGAATAATGAGTAAAAAGAACTGAAGGAAGAAGTGAAGAAAAAACTGCAGCTAGAACTAAAATTTATCTCATGGAATAGCAAAATAAACATCATGATAGTGTATGTGCTATTGGGTAATAGAATGTGAAGGAAGGAGAATAAAAGAACTGATAATGTGGCAAGCCCTTGGGTACTAGGGGTCAAGAACGAATGAGGAAAGAAATGGATAAAATGTTACATTGAGAATAAGGTAATTGGAAAATGGGATGAATTAATCAAGAAATATGCTGATCATACTGCATTCCTGAAATCACTTTTCCATGTTTACTGGATGTAAATAAATAAGGCAAATATTAAGATCATGGGTGTCAAAGTCAAAGAGAGAGAGGAGAGATATCAGAGTATTGTGAAATTGAGCGACAATGGTCTATTTGGAAAGTTTGTTCATTCGAAATGAAGATAAAGATAATTAAATGAATAGATAGAAGAATTTCGTTGAGAATTAGAAGCACAAAATATTGAATTCAATATTATTCCTTTGATAAATTAATTAAGGAATTCTAAATCTGAGTACACACACACACAAACACACACCTACACACACACACACCTACACATACACTCACACACACACACTCACACACCTACACTGTAATTAAGAAATCCAAAGTCAGATCAATGGAGTCTGCAATCTCAAACAATACTATTTAATTTAATTGTCTCATTTGTTGAATGCAGTGGCAATTCATTCCGGTCCCAAGCCTGATAAAGGAGGAGTCTAGTAAGCTGGTGTAGTAAAATATTTTGCTTGCAATACTCCAGGAGTACCCTCGAAAATGAACCTAGTGGACCTTGTCGACTTGCGGACAGGTAGTTTAGTAACTACCAAGAAGCTGATGAAGAAATAGAATTATAAATGTTGACGGTCATAATTGAAAACGTCA
>JABUQX010012427.1:0-22385 GCA_015478945.1 Trachelipus rathkii
GGGGATATGAGTTATATATTCTTAGTAAGTAAGATTATTTAGAGATATTAGTAAGTAATTTTAATGTTAAGTTAAGTAGTAAGCTAAGTGAGGGGTAATTTAAGAGGTACAGACTTTACGGTTTCTAAAGCTAAGTAAATAGTTTTAAGTTGCGCAATTACGGTATCCCAATATTGTAATTTAAACTTAGTGTGATTGGTCTAGCTTGACTACTTTAATCTCGTATTGTGGGTCTAAAAAAAGAATTGGCAACTTTAATCTCATTTTTGATGGCCTTAATCTTGGTTAGGACGAACTCAAAAAAATAATAATACTCTTTCTAAAGTAGTTGGTAGACATAATTCCGGCCTATATTGAAACACATCTTTATCGCGTTGAGCCAGATCGTAATGAATTACAGGGACTATATAATACGGTCAATTCCGTATTAGCTAATATATATATTATATAGCCTAATTGGACGACATTTACTTTATTTAATACTTTATATTTCTACTCTCTATTATTCACTGCACCTATCTGGATGGATCGTTACTTTAATATGAGCGGTTAAGTATACAAGGGTATTGAGTTTTATATACTCATATTCTATTTAGTGCGTCGTACTAGCGTCCTCCTTATCTCTACCTGCTATACTTATAGTATTGATGCTGTGAGTGCTATAGTACCTAATCACTCACATCCAGACAATTTCAATATTTGGGTTTAATTTATATATTTAATAAATTAAGTCTTATTATGGTGTATTGGATATTATTGTGAACACACTGTAAATTCTAATTCACTACTTATTTAGGAGCATACTACAAACTTTAAGTTTTGTAAGTATCACTTGAAACGTAAGATGGTTTCTATTTGAGTCTCTTACACTGTATCCTTAGCTACTAACATTCTTTTCAATCATTCCATATACATCAGAATAATTTGGGTTAGTTTCAATATAATAATAATAATAATTCGGTAGATCACCAGCTATTTAATTTGAATTTAAATGTAATCCTCCGTGTATTATAATCTCAATATATATAATTCCATCAAATTGTATTAATAAATGCTTTCCATTAAATCAATATATAATATAATAATAATACCATATTAACTAAATTCACCTCCATATGTACCATTGGCCAATTCACTCCATCATAATAAATAATGCAAGTAATAATAATGAGATGTATTTCAATAATATCTTATATCATAATAAGTACATACAACTGATGTAGATATATAGCTCATCTATAATAATCATCAGATAAGTATATCATATAATCACATAATGAATAATAATCAATACACATATATACAAATCAACTCTAGTTATTATAATAATAATAATAATAATAATACCAATCAGAGTGGATATAATATTAAGCTTAAGTAATTGCATATAATATGATATATTTGTACTTCATATGATATATATATAATATAATCAATCTCCATGAGTGTGAGCTTTAGAACGCTTTTATTACACATTGAGCATAAATTCTTTCCCCGTACATACGACTTAAATCACTAATTGAGTGATCAAGTATAACATGTTTTAGTACATTGGACAAGTCAATAATCGCGTAAATTAATAACATCAATACTATATTAACTATCATAATAATTAAGTGACCATTTAATTTCTCAATAATCAACTCATAATCAATTAATTAATAACAGTCTCTTCTAAAACAGTCTAAGAAATATGGGGGACAGAGCAGGATAGAGAGTAGAGATTTAAATCTATATATGTTAGTTTATTTGATTATATTATTATTATTATCTATATTATCTATTTTGTTTCATTTAATTATCTCATTTATATTCGTATGTCATTATTATTATTATTCATGCATGATCTATTGGAGTGTCAAGGTCCTTTATAGATGTTTTGATATCATTATCTCGTAATATTGTGGCTTCGCGATCGTTTTGACTCGATCGATCTACAATATTATATGATTGATTTATTTTTATTTATTATTTTTAGTTTTCATTATTATTCAGTTATTATTATTTTAATTACCTGATTAATTATTTATTAATTATTAATTATTATTATTATTTGTTTATTATTATTATTATTATTATTTGAGTGTGAGTTATTATTATTATTATTATTATTAATTATTATTATTCATTATTATTATTATTATTATTTTATTATTATTATTTTTTTATTATTATTATGCATGGGCTTCTGCTTCTTATTATTATTATTAATTATTATTACTGATTATTAGTAGAATATTATTTATTATTATTCACTACGCAATTTCATTACTATTACTCTTTATTTACTTGATATCATTCATCTATTCTGATATTGAGCTATTGGATTACTCCTCAATTATTATTATTATTGAAACTAAATTTTTATGATTGTTAGTCCATGTATCGTGTATTGTCTCGATGTCTTGAAGTGAACGTTCGTAGGAGATAGATAAGTATGTTTCGTATATCTATATCTAGATAATTACATAGGTATAATCTCAAGTTATTCTTATTTATGAGATGTGTAGTCTCTATTTTTTTGGCCAAATATGAGTATAAACTCTATAACTTATTTGACTTTAATCATGTGAGACTGAGTTAATGCAAATGCTTTATTGTATTTACGTGATCTGTTGATTTAAAACTATGTAGAAGTGATTTCTTATCATAGGCTTCACGACTCTAATCTCATTATACGCTATAATATTAGCATTTATGCCTGATCTTATTAGCATAAAGCATTTCGAGAATAATTTAAATATAATAATATAATACATCTTATTTATAAGGTGTATCATGTATAAAATGTATGTGGAAGTGTTATATTTAATAATATTCATGTATTTATTTTATAAGTGATGAACCTTTATTTATATATATATATATATATATATTACTATAATCATTATGGTTAAATGTTATTATCTATTAAACGACTCTCCACGTGTGATAAAAGTTGTTGTTTTGCATTATAATAATTGTGTGCTTATTCTTATTATCACTTCTTTAGAAGGTATTTTTTTCTTTTAACACAAATTCACAGCATAAAGATTTAAAGTTTGCTCCATTTTTTTTTTTTTTATTAATGCCGCAATAAGCATAAAGATTCTAAAGTTGCAAACAAATAAGTTTATCTAATCTATAATACTCCTACTAAACTTAAATAACATTTACTTACTTACTCTACTTACTTATATTACTCTACTATACTTACTTACTTACTTACTTTCTGATATCGTATCTTATAGCTTCTATTGCGATCGGATCTTGCCTATATATCAGAATACGCTAACTCATGATACTCTTTAGTTACTTGTATCTCCAATTATTTTGTGGTTTTCTTATTTACTTCTTCTCTACGTACGTTTTTCATTCTCTACTTTTTCTTTCTCCCCATTTCCATCGTTCGTTACGAAGTTTTCCCTCCACGCCAGTTCAGCTTCATCACCATGTTTTTCTCACCCCCCAGCGACTCCCATAAATTCTCGCCCCCCCCTCAACACTCCGGGTTACTGCGCTCCGGCTTACTCCCGTACTCACCGCAACGGTCCCCTTTCTTCTCCTGCTTCCATCCGGATCGCCATGCTTCCAGTTTGCACTCTATTTATCCTTCCTTGCTTTCGCTTCTTGTTCTCTGGCTTCCCCTTTGCCTGGTTTAAGGCTCCTCCCCTGGGATCCAAACGGGCTTTCTCACTTAAGGCTACTTTCGGTAAGTCGTTCTTGCCACCCCTTCCGCCACGGTCCGTTGCACATAACTTTTTGCCCTGGCCTGCCGGCTCAGTCGCCCGGCTCAGGCTTACCTCACCTTTGCCTCACGTAAGTTATTTGCACCTTTTCCGAAGAGGGTCGTTTCGTATCTGTAAGGCGTTGCGGGTTGTTGTGTTTTTTCGTGACTGGATTGTTCCATGATCTAGCTTCATAATATACCATAACGCATCCGCCTTATTTCACAAACTTGGCCAGTTTTTGTTACCATCGAGGCACAATTTCTCCATGTACGTGCCTCATTGTATTTTTCCTCCAAAATTACGCATGATTTAACATCACTCCTGTTATCTGTTCAGCGAGCGCTTCTTTTGTTCTTTTCTCTTTTCTGGCCGCTTGAATGTCAGCCGTAGTCAATGCCCACCCTGGGCACGCTTGGTGTGCGGGGTGTCGGGCTGGCTTCTGCTTTCCTGCTTTAATTGTTTCAGGTCGTAACATATTGTTTGTTATCCAACTTTTACGTTCATTTCCTTGATTCGTTTCACACTTTTCCACCCCATCTTACCGTTAATTATTTATTTTTCAAACGATATGCTTGATTTTTTTCTCGAATTTTCCGACCTTTGCCTACTTTTGTTTTCTATTCTGCCTGACGTCTCTAATTACGTGTTTAATTTTCCCTACCTGTTTTACTCGTTTGCCCCGTTATGTGTGTTTTTTGTGGGTTGGTGTGTGTGTAATGTGCGTGTTGGTGTGTGTGTCTGTGTGCTGTGTGTATAGTGTGATTCAATCTCATCCATCAGGTGAGTATACCATACAAGTAATACTATACAAATCCTACCATGTTTTATCAATTTCTTTATGTTGTTGTCAGTGTAAGTGTGTGGTGTGTGTGTGTGTGTGTGTGTGTTTGTGTGATGTGTGTGTTGTGTGATGTGTTGTGTGTGTGTGTGTGTGTTGTGTGTTTAAATACATAGGCTGTAAGTAATAACCTACGTATATAATAGAAATAAATAAAAATAATAATATAAAAGTAAATAAAAAAAAAATATAATAAAAGAATAAAAAAAAATAAAAAGTATTAAACAAAATAAAAGTATTGAAAACAATAAAATTAAGAAACTATGTTAATAATATTAGTTAAAGATAAAGATGATTAGCAGTAAGCATGAGTTAGCTAAACTTGAGTTAAAGCAGTAAACTTGAGTTAAGCAGTAAACTATGATTAAAGCAGTAACAGTAAAAAGCCATACTAATCGTTGCTATGTCCTCTTATTGATTTATGATTTATGGCTTTCTAGGTCATGTATTTGATAATAAATGAGTTAAGCAGTAACATATGAGTTTAAGCATAAACATGAGTAAGCAGTCGCAGTAAAAAGCATATAACTCTTTGTTGTATGTTCTATGATTTACCTGATTTACTGCTTTAAAGGTATGTTTTTAATAATATGTGTGTTAAAGCGTAAACATATAGTAAGCGTACGTTTAAAAAGCCGTGATCTTAGTGTTAGGGAACTCTATTTGATTTCTGATTTACTGCTTAAGGTATGTAAATTTTTCATTGTTTTTAATAATTTGTAACTTGTAGTAAACATTCCTATGTAAGACTAGGACAATGTATTCGGTCTAAGATTCTAAGATACCACAGCGATGCGTAGAGCCCGATAAAAAATTATAAAGATTCTGAAGCAAAGCATTAGTTCGCAAATGGTGTTTAATAAAAATGTTTAGGTATGAAATAAATGAATGACTCTAGGTTACATCTTGAAAATATTCTTGAAGATGTTTAAGTTATAATAACATGATGACTCATTAGTATAATGTTTTTCATATCGCAGGAATTGCGCTGGGGCGACGCGGGGCGGGAACGCGAAATATTGCTCTGGGGCGCACAGGCGGGCGGAAACCGTGGCGGGCGGGGCGGCGGTGCACTGCGGGTGGAGTTTGTCAACTTGCAGCGGAGGGCATTGCGGACCTGATATACGCTTGAATAGGGAAGACATATTATAGCTCTGTTTTTATGATTGGGTAGAAAAAGGCTAGAAAAAGGTTTAGAATGTATCAAGCTGCGGCATAATCCATCAAGGTGAGGCTCAATGGAGGCATAATGCTGGGGCATCAAGTTGAGGCATCAAAGTGGGCGTCAAGTTGGGCTCAAATATGAGTGTGTGAGTGTGTATTGTATTGTTGTGTGTGGTGTGAGTGTAAAGTGTTATGGGCATAGGTAAGTGTCATTGCTAGGTGTACGCTTATAATTTGTCATAGTGTGTATTATGTAAGTGAAAGTATTGTGATGAGGTGTGAGTGTAATGTATATGGGTTAGTGTAAGTGTCTATGGATGGTGTAAGTGCTTATAAGGCTGTCTAGTGTCTCTAAGTGTCATAGTGTGAAATTGTGTATGTGTGTAGGTGTGTGTGCATGTAATAAAAAATATTTAATTATTATATATATATTATTATTTCTATAATATTATTAGTATTATTATATATATATATATATTCTATATATTACTATATATATAATAATATATATACTATATTTTATATATATTAATATATTATAATATATATTTATATATAATTATATATATAATATATATTATATATATAGGCTTGTGAGAAAAATACTAAATCATAGTAGGACGCATTCCTAGAAACTGTAATATACCAAATCGAATCTCATACTTATACTTGGTAGACCATATTTGGGTATTCTATGCGGCTCGGGGAGCCTAGAAAAGGCTTGAAAAAGTGGACTCAGTTGGACTATGTGGGTCTGGCACTGTATGTGACTCACCTTGGCATCTTTGGATTCCCATTGAATATGGCTCATTTTGGATCATCTGGCATCCACGTGGACTCATGCTAATACTTCATAGAATAATCATAGAACACATAGAACATAATAGATAATTTTAGGTGATTGGGATAAAGTCAAAGCCAGGTTTAAAAGTTGGGAAGACAAAGTGGTGAAAGATTAGGGCTGTGAAAAATTAAGGGATGGCAAATAGGGTGGGCAAATTGACTCAGAACAAAGGTTGTTGGTAGTGTGTTTGTACGTGTTAATAAGTATAAATGTAAGTGTATATGGGAAAGTAAGTTTAATAGTGAATGTTTAAGGTGTAGTGTGTGTGTGGTGTGTGTGGGGGGGGGTGGGTCTGTGTGTCGTGTGGGGTGCGTGTGGGTGTGTAGTAATTGTGTTGAGTGTTAAGTAAATCTGTGTGTGTGTAATTATGTGTGTATTTGTGTGTGAGTGTAAGTAAATCTGTGTGAGGTGTAGTAAATCTGGTGTGTAAGTATTGTGTGTGAGTGTAGTAATCTGTGTATGTATGTGTGTGTGTGGTGTGTGTTGTGTGGTGTGATGTTGTGTGTGTAGGGTTAAGTTGGAATAGATCATAATACGTTCCAGTTAGGAGAAATATGTGACGGTTGGGCCCGAGTGGCCAAAATAGCGGTGGGGCCAAATTGACAATGGTATCTGGAAGCTTGGAGAGAAGGCAAGACAAAACAGTAAAGAATCAAAAAAGGGTAGCCCTAAAGGGGGGCCAAATTCGTGGCCAAATTACCCATGGTATGGTAACCTTGGGATACGGTAAGGGACAAAAAAGGTAAGATCAAAAGGGTATAGCCTAAGGGGAATAAATTAGGGTGGGCCCAAATGGCCTGGAAACAAGGTTGGTTCGAAAAAATTAGGGTGGCACGTAAGGTTGCTTTACGCAAACGTTTTGGGACGCACCCTTGAAAAGGGTTGCAAAATTAGTTGCGAAAAAGTTTAGGGTGCCAAAAGACGATTAGGGTTGCCCTAATTGGGTTGCGAAAATAAGGGTTTGCAAAATTATGGCGTCTCCAAAATAGCCCAGAAAAGATCAGGCCAAGGTCAACGCAAAAGGTCAGGTCAAAAAGGTCGGGGTAAAAAGGTCAGGTGGTTTTCGTACTGTATAAGGTGGGTTTATCTGGTGTCCATATGTATGCTACTACTTAGTTATATATATTATATATTATATTAATATATAATATTATTATATATATATAATTATTATATATATATATAATATATATATATATTATATAATATAATATATATATATATATTATATATTATTATATATATATATATATTATATATATATATAATATAAAGGGCTAATTTAAACTACGATAAATAGCCGTAAGAAAGCGATCACCATGATGATAGTTATATTTTCTTTTCTAAGTTTTGGTGGCTTCACAAAAAAGTTAGGATTCCTCAATTAGTTTTAGCTGTTGGATGTATATTTGTGATTTTGGGTGACTACTGTGGTATTAGTATTTGTTTAATCTCTTCAGCAATTCACAACATCGATGAAATCTGTTTTTAATTTAAAGTGTTTTAATAGATGTTGCTCTTTACTGATTTCAATTACAACATTGAGTAATATATATATATATATATATAATTTTTATATATTATACTATTATATATATATTATATAATATATTATATAATATATATATATATATTATATATATTATTTTATTTATATTATATATATATATATATTATATATATATATTATATATATCCTATATATAATATATGCTTGTTCAGTTGTCAATTAATAATTCCACATAGGATGTCTCACTCACAGCATAACTTATCCCTTATCTACGTATTACTTCAAACCCTCTTTTCCACACGCTTGAAATCGTCTATTAATCCTCCAAGACCTTCGATTCCGACCATCAAATATCCGATATAGTAGGGCAACCCTCCATTATCCAAATTCTACACCAGCCTGCCAATAGTCAACTTCTCTAAATACATAAACAATTGAATAACCAAGAGAAATAAACCTCCTGCTCACCTCTGTATTAATATTAACATGCTTAACTCGATTTATTCTTAACATTGCTTCACTAAAGTCATAATACTTTTGATTCCATTTCAGAAGCTACCACCAACGACGTATATTAGTACACTTGCCAAAGGATTTATATTAATCTATATACGCTGTGGAATTCATAACCTCTTCTTTCTCTTCTCTCTTCTTTCTCTCTCTTCTCTCTCTCTCTGCATCTATATATTATATATATATATATAATATATATATATTATATTATATATATTATATATGCACAAAAACATTGAGAGATGTAAATAAACGAATATTTACATGGGCGTAGGGTTAAAACATTCATTGAGATTCCTCTTGCCCAAAATCTTAGCGTATACTAAATTATGAACCTTATATGTTTGAGAACGACGTTTTTCAAGTTCAGTAGAAAAAACTGAAATACATAAATCGTAATATGAAGAAGCAGTTAACAAATTAATACGTATTATATTATTTTTCGCTAAAGTTTTTAATGTGTTTTGTTTCCCATATATGGGTTAAAGTATCTAGTTTGTGCTTTTATAAGACGCTGGATTTCTGAATATTCTCCGGCTAGAGTTTAGTAATGTGATCATCTGGGCTGCCAAAAGCTGTTAAATCAAATCAGAAGGAAGGCGTACCGTTGATATTCAGCTGCAGTACCAACACTTAAAAAAGTTGAGAATAAAGAATATTAAAATGAATTTTTGAAGACATATTATGTATATATATATCTAATATATATATATATATATATATATTATATTATTATTATATTCTATATATTTACTTATTTAATAATATTATTCTATATATATAAATAATATTTTATTATATATTATATTATATATATTATCATATATACTATATTATATATATATCCTCACGCTTTGTCCCCTAAAGGAATCCTGCTAAACCATGTATATATATCTATATATATATATATATATTATTATTATATATATATATTATATTTATATATATAAATTATTATATATATATATATTAATAATATATATATATTATATATATATATTATATATTTATATATTTATATATATATATATATATATAATCTATATTATATAATAATATTATATTATTTATATATATATATTTATATATATCTATTTATTATATTATATATATTATATATATAATTATAAATATTATTATTATATATTATATTTATATAATATTTAATATATATTTATATATATATATAATATATCCAATATAATATATCTAAATTATTGAGTAAGAGTTCCATCTTGTTTCAGTTGGATTTAAGACCTTTGTTTTTCCAGTTTTCTTTTTAAGTTGGTCCCACCAGTTGGTCGACTTTCCAAATAAGTATATGATGCACATTTTTTAAAATATTCATTTGAAGTTTAGAGTTTAATAGCGCATTTTTTAACACAAGCTGTAAACTATGTATAATACAGGGTAATCGATTAAAAAACTCTGATTCAAAAATTATAAAAGTATTTTATTTATTTTCTGTCCTTCTTCTTCTGCTAGAAAGTCTAGAAAGTAATTAATTTCCAAAATATCCTCTGTACCCTCTTCAATTCTGAATATATTAAAGGTTTTAACCATATTTTTAGCATCAAATGAAATGCAAAGATAAAATGTTTATACATGAATTTAAGGTTTCTATAGAACGTAATATTCAATAATATTTTCTCTGTACTGTTCTTCTTCATATGTTTTTAAATCATACGTTTTGCACATACGTTCAGTTTTTCAAAATGGCACCTGATGCCATTTTTTGACATGTTTATGTGAGTCCTATGTTACGTGAGATGCAAATTGTTGATTGTTGAATATATTTGTTTGTAATTTTTTTAATATTTTAACTTGTGATGAAATTTGTTCGAAAATATTCTTATTGAGACAATTCTATTTTAGTGTCTAAATGAGATTATCGATTCTCGAAATCCTTCACTTACAACATTATGGACAATGTCGAGGCATATCTTTAGCAGCTTTTCTGTATCATATTATTTTTCTCAATTTGCTTTTGTAGGTTTTAGATTCTGTAATGGGAGTTTTTGTTTAAAGAATCCGAGTGTCGAAGATTTTGTTTTTTCTTCATGATTTTATTTATTAACATATTCTTTCAAGTGGGCTAGAATATATATATATACATTATTATTATTATATATATAAATTATATATATATATATATAATAATATATATATTATTATATATATTATATATATATATATTCTTATATTATTATATTATTATATATAATATATATATATAAATATCTTATATATATTTTATATATATTTATATATAATCATATTATATTATATATATATATATATATATATATATATAATATATATTATAATATATATATTATTATATATTATATTTAATTACTATATTTATATATATTATATTATATATATTATATATATATTATATTATTATATAAATATTTATATATTTATATATATACTATATATTTATATTATCTATATATACCATATATATATATATTATATATATATATATATATATATTATATATCATATAATAATTATATTTATATATTATATATATATATATATATATATTATATATATTATATATTTATATATATATATATATTTATATTATTATATATATTATATATATATATATTATATATATATTTATATATATATATATCAGGGTGTTTAGAAATAGGGGAAAATTCTGGAGGATATTATCTTTTGTACATTACAGCGTTTTTGTCTTAATAAGTTACCTGTAAAGTTCTCATTTTAGAGTAATGAGTTAAGAAAGGTTGGAAGATGTATGATGTGATATTGGTGTTTATGTGTAGATTGTGGTTATTATTATTATTATTATTATTATTATTATTATATTCTTATATTATTTTTTATTTATTATTTTACTTATTATTATTATATTTTATGATTATTTATATTATTATTTTTATTTTTACATATTATTATTATTATTATATTATTATTATTATTTTTATTATTATTATATTATTATTATTCTTATATTATTTTATTATTATTATTATTATTATTATTATTATAATTATTATTATTTTTTTATTTTATTATTATTTTTATTATTTTTTGTTATTGTTGATTGTTGTTTGTTGTTTGTTGTTATTGTTTTATTTTTAATTATTATTATTAATTATTATTATTATTATTATATTATTATTATTATTATTATTAATTATTATTATTATTATTTTATTATAATATTATTTTATTGTTATTATTATTATTGATTTTTTATTATTATTATATTTTATTATTATTTGTATTTTATTTTTTATTATTATTATTATTAATTATTATTATTATTGTTTATTATTTTTTATTGTTATTCTTCTTATTATAAACTTCTTTTGTTATTATTTGGTTCCTTCTTCCATTTGAAGCAATGTTATTTCTTATAAATCAATTTATTGTTATTAGGCATTATATTGTTATTAGTAATATTAGGAGTATTCTTATGATTCGCATTATTTATTTGTATTATTATTTGGTTATTCGCTTGTATCCGTTTTCCGGAGGTAATTATTATCGAATATATCAAACAATATTCTGAGTATTAATTCTGTTTCTATAAGGTGGTAGTATCCGCCTATGCAGTGTCAATATTAGATGACAAAATACTCTGTTCTATAGTTACTATTTACGGTTGCAGAGTTTAGTAGCAATCGTACAATCTACGGGAACATTAAAAGAATATCACATCATCTTTCACCCTTTTAACCTATTTCATTTACTTATAATGAGAACTTTACAGGTAACTTTCTTTAAGAAAACGCTTGTAATGGTACAAGGATAATATCCTCCAAATTTGTCCCCCTGTTCGTAAACCCCTGTATATGGTAGCTCCCGAGCAACATGCATGTAAAAAAACTATAAATTACAGGAAATAAATAATAGGAGCATTTTTATCAATTAATTAAGAAAAAGAGTAAAATGCAATTAAAATTCGTAAAATGTAGGAATCTGTGATGATTGATAATTTTTTTGAGAAGAACGAAGGAGTTCCATCGCTACGAGCACGCAAAGGTGCTAAATGTTGATTTTTTTTTAATAAAAGTGGACGAGTCCAGGTTTCTCGCCTACGGGGAAGACAGGAGGGATTCAGTCCCATTGTCCTCCTCGCTCGAAGCCTGAAAAAGTAAAATTCACATTTTCTCGGAGCATAATAAAAAAAATGATATTTGGCAACCTTGCTCTCGATTGATTTGGAAGGTTATGAGAAATACTTGTGCTTAATAAAATTATATTAAATTACTTAAGGTGTTAAATAACAATTTTGAATAAAATAATTTTTAAGTGTGACAGAACAAAATTGTTTTGCTGAATCAAATTTATTTTTTTCCTGTAGTTCTGTTATTGTTTTTTTTTAGTTCTTTGCATGATGCTTTCGGGAGCTGGCCTGTATTATTATTTATATATATTATATTAGTATTATTATATATTATATTATGTATGTATAATATATATATATATATTATATATTATATATATTATAAGAGATGCACGGGAGTAATTTTGGCCGGAGAGGAGAATGAAATTTAATTCAGGGAGAATGAATTTCCTTTATAATATATTATATTATATATATATATATATATATATTTATATATATATTATTATTATTATATATATATATATATTATATATTAATATTTATTATATATATTATATATAATTATTATATATATTATATTATATATATATATATTATATATATATATATATCTTATATATATTATTATATATTATAAATATTATTATATATATATATATACTCTATATATATATTATATATATTATATATATATAATATTTATATTAATATTATATATATATTATATATATTTATTATTATATATATATATTATATTATTTTGCCCAACAAAAACTTCTTGGTGGGCGATGTTTTAAGTTTAAAGCTTGGGGATAATATGTTGCCATCTGCTGTCAAATTTTATTTAAACAAATCATTCAACGGAATTGATAGGCTAATGAATTTATTCTCGTAATTTGTTCGCCGTAATAAAAGGTGCTAAAAACAGATATAAAATATAATAAATTTTCAATGTGGGCTGACATAAAAATACATTTTTTAACCCATTTAGTGCAAATGATTAATATATGTGATTTGACACCCCTGTTGTTAAACAATTTCTCAAGAATTAGTATGGAAAATTTTAAGTTAAAATTAATGCCCAATGGTGTAGTTATTTCTTATTTGTTTTTCTATAAAAGATTAAAATTTTTTTCTAAATAATGACTTAGGTTTGAAAATGAAATGAAAAATCAAGCCTATTCACTAAGATAAAGAGTATAAAAAATCCTTTTAAACAAAATTGCGCAAAATGTGACTGATTTAAATCACTTTAGCAGACATTAGTATACTTTTTAAAAGTAATAAATCATACAAAAGGAGCATAAAATGAAAAAAATATTTTTTTTTTTTTTTTTATATCTTTCTATAAGCTGATTTTTATTAAAAAATGTTAAAATAATTTTTTTTTTTGTAAAAATTTTATGACAAAATGCAACATCATTTTAAGATTACCCTTTGAGCAAGTGTTTAAGATTTAATTTAAAAAACGGTGATTGCATTTAATGTAACGTGAATGAAATAATAATTTAAAATTAATTCTAATACTTGGTCGATGTTTTAAGAAATGAGCAGATAATAAATTAGTCACTAAAGATAATTTGTGAAGGCAAGTCTACACCAAGGTGGTTGAAGTTGTAGATGGAGTGTATGTTATATTATACTGTTTAAATTTATTCAATGCAAGGGGTTACGTTAAAAAAAAAAAAAAAAAAAAAAAACGAGGGTGAGGAGCTTAATAAAATAAAAAAAAAGGGGAGATTTGCGTCATATCTTTAAGGTGAAATGGAGTAAAAAAAGCGCAATAAATTTAAAATATGAACTATACATATAAACAAGTCAGGAGTAGTGAGTATTCTTGTTCATTATTTGTTATTATTATTATTATTATTATTTTATTATTTATTATTATTTATTATTATTATTATATTTTTTTTATTATTATTATTATTTTATTAATTATTATTAATTATTATTATTATTATTATTTTTTATTCATTATTATTTTTTATTATTATTATTATTATTATTATTATATTATTATTTTATTATTTATTTTATTATTTTTATTATTATTATTATTATTATTATTTTAATTATTATTATTATTATTTTATTATTATTATTATTTATTTTTAATTATTTTATTATTATTATTATTATTTTATTATTATTATTATTTTATTTATTATTATTATTATTATTAACGGTTTCATGATATTTAATTAAGCAAAAAAAAATAAATACCGGAATTTTCTAAATCAGACGTTATTAATATATTATAAAGTAATAATAAATGAGTTAAGTGGAAAGAAAAAATAGGGAAAATTGAGGCGGCACAATATAGTCACTTTGGAATATGTGGGGGTACAGCAGTAAAAAATAAATGAGATCACATCTCTTGATAAATTAAAGAGGAATAAAATTTGAAATTCAGAAGAATGTAGTGTCAAATTGGAGTGAAATTAAATATTATTTTGTGGAGAATTTAATCAAAATAATTATTAAGACGAGTGTAAAAGTTTTTGTAGAGTGGAAAAATGAATTTATAAAAACCAAACAAATTCAAAACTTACCAGATCACAAACTGCGATTTTAAAATACAACTTATCGGTACCATTGCTTAAGAAATAATGATTTTTGGGAAACTTTAAGGAATCCTTTGGGGTGGGAGGGGGTGAAAGAGAGGGACATGGTATGGGACTTCGATTCTGTTGATATGAAAATAAATAAGTCTTGAGACAATATAAATTTGTAAACTGTGGATTTGATATTTAATACGTTTTGAAGCTATCGTGAAGATAAAATAATATACGAGAAAGAAATAGTGAATATGGAACCCGAATGAAAGTTTCCATGCCAATAACTGATAATGGAGAGGATAATAGCAAGCTTAAGTTTCCTTTTCATATTGTTTAACGATAAAGTCTGTTAAAGAGTTCCTTCTAGTAAAAGCAAGGTAATTGAATATGCAATTTTGCAGGAGGGTTTGGAAGGAGTGTGGGTTTAATGAAGTATCCCACTGAGGATATAATGGTTTTAATTTACCTGGAAGTTTGAGAAGTTACATTAGGGATAAAATGTGGATGAACAGGTGGAGATTCAGGAGTTACGAATCTTTTGAAATCCAAACAAGGAAGGAAGAATGGGAAGGATATCTGAAGGTGTATTTATCTGATACAAATGTGCATCCTTGTGGGAGAAGGAAAATATTACTGGTAATTAGTTTGGGTTGACTTTTGGGACAGGAGGTTGAAGCTACGATATTGGAAGAGCAAGTGAGTAGAGTTTGATTTCCGGCTTTTAGAGTTTAGGGTGTTTGTAAGGATAAGGATTTTACTTGCAATGAATGGTGTTGTTTATTGCAAAATTGGGAATAGAGTACAAGCGTTATAGATTTCCCTGGTAACTGGATTGAGGAGAAATCAAAAGTAAGGAAAAGTTAAAATTTGTTTATGTCATAGGGAGTCTCTTAGAATAGAAATTTAGTTGAGAGGATGTGGGGATTATCTACGTGACTAAAAGACCAGAAAAGAAATTTTTTTTAGGAAATTTCGTGAGAGTGTGGTATTATAGGATCAAAAATGTAGAGTAGTACGAATAAGAAGTTAGTTGGAGATCATTAGAGAGTTTCGTTTGAGAAGGAATTTAATGCATAATGAGAGACTAGATGCTAACAATTTATCTGTGTACAGAGCTTACTGTAAGTGTTCAAGTTTTAGATGTAAGCAATAGCATTAATAATGTGTGCATTTTTAATTCTTGATATATTTGGTTACCATGGGAAGCAAAGGAAAAGAATATGGATTAATAAATGTGTTTAATGAAAATGTTCGAGTGCTGGGGGGTTAAATTTTAGTGAAAATCTGTCTCCGTGTTTGACCTTGCAAAAATTGAAATGAATTTAAGTTATCTGTTAGTAATTACATTAAATTTCATCAATAAATAGATTTTTGATTTTACTAGTAATAAAATTAAAAAAATATATGGGGAAGCAAAAATTATATTTGTTCTATTTAAAAATTTTCTTGTGTTTAGCTTTGCTATTTCTTGGATTAATTCTATAATTGGATGAATTTATATATTCTGTTAACACTTTTAAATTTTCTTTAAATCTGTTAAAGTATTAGTATTTTGATATTGTTTTCTAATTTCAGGGAGAAGATTGTTAATATCAAGATAAAGAAGGGGATCCAATTTGTCAACATGTTTGTCTGTGAAAATAGAGAAGAAAGAGAGGGTTTATGAGAAGAAGGTTGTATATTGAGTTATTATGCAAATGAAGAAAGTTTGAAATTTAGTGATCTTAATATTAATTTGTTTTAACTTTCTTTTCAATGAAATGTGTTTACAGTTTCAATAATTTTCATGTTAGAAATGTCTTTTCTAATGTGTTTTGTTATTTATACATTGATGTAAATAAATGTAAAATAGTCGGCCCGTGGTACTTTTAAAATTAAATAACACTCATGATTTAGGAGGTCTTGGGGGTGGTAAACCTCTGCCCTGAGGGATGTTTTGTGGTGGAGGAAGTAAGTATTCTCTGTTCCCTCTTAATACAGTACCCTGTTGTCTGTTCCTTAAAGCCATGGGGTGTGGAATGTTGGCGTTTCTGATTGGGAAATTAGGAACGAACGTGTGATCACGAGATCTATCATCAGGAGGAGAGGGAGGAGAGGTGTTTCTAGCTGATGTGATAGGGAGTGGAGGAGGTATGTCGTGAGTGGGAGGAATTTGAAGATCTGACGGAGGTTGTAAAGGACCTTGAGAGATGGGAGGAGGGGGTGGTAAAGGAGGTTTAGGAATCGGGGTAGGATGAGCAACTTTGAAGTGAAATTTAGGGGGTAAACCAGGTGGGGGAGAAGATGTAGAACCTGACGTTGGAAGTTGAGACGGGGAAAGAGAATCGTCGAAAGATAGAGGTGGAGGTGTGGTAGAGGGAAAACCTTTAAAATTTACTCTAGGAGGAGGGGAAGGGGAGAAAAGAAAATTGGGATTTGGAGGTGGCAAATGAGCGTGGGAGGGAGGTGGGGATTGAGCAGGAGGAGGGGGTGATGGATGAGATGGTGCTGGAAGAGGTGAAGGAGGTTGTGAAGGAAGAAGAGAATGAGACGAAGGAGGAGAAGAAGAAGGAGGTGGGGACAAGGAAGGAGGTGGTAAAGGAACCGGTGGAGGGGTTTGCAATGAAGGAGGGAGCTGTCTTTGGAAGTAAATAGTGTGAGGAATAGCAGAGGAAGAAGGAGGGGGAGTAGGGTTAGCTAGTTGAGAGGTTTTAGGAGGTGGTTCCTGAGACGGTGGGTCTTTAGGAGGGGGAGGTTCGACTTTGGGGTTTGCGGAGGAGATAGGTACATTTTCAGCTCTAAGTTTTGTGATCTTAATATTGTCCCTATGGACGATGAATGTTTTAGATGTTTGTAAACACTGCAAAAGTAATTTATTGAAATGTACCAACTGCTTAACTTGAAAGGGGCCGCACCATTTGGGAAAAAGCTTCGGTGACTGCCCAGGTTTCTTTACGTCCAGCACAAAAACATAATCACCAAGTCTAATTGGTGTTGAAGAACCCTTCTTATGTTGTTTATGCATTCGTGTATTAGTTTCCCGCAAAAGATGTTCACGAGCTTGGTCTCGAATGAGATTCGCTCTTTCTGCAAGATCTTTGACGTATTCGTGAATAGGTTTAGATGGTTCGGAACCTTTAGTAAAAGGAGAAATATAATTGGGGAGATCCCAAGGAAGACGTTTGTTGTAAGAATACAGAAGAAAATGAGGAGTACAACCTATAGAAGCATTGTACGTAGAATTGATAGCGATTTGAGTAAACAGAATTAATTTTCCCCAGTCATTATGGTTCGAATTGACATAATGACGTAGGTGGTTTGCAATCTGCAACATAGCTCTTTCCGCTAAGGAATTACTTTCTGGATGTCTAACAACGATGTTAACAGCTTTGATTTTCCACTGCTTACAAATTTCTTTTAAGAACTGAGAAGTCATCTCTGGCGCGCGGTCACTCAAAATAATTTGAGGACAGCTATGACGGCAAATGATCCTTTCCAGAAGAGCGTGAGCAATGTCCTTTGCGGTGTGCTGAATGAGAGGGACAAGTTCCACGTATCTCGTGAGGCTGTCCTTCATTACCAATATATATTTGGCTTTAGTTTCCTTGCAGGTTGGTAATGGGCCAAGGACATCGAGATGAATCTTCGAGAACGGCTCGAAGGGGATGGGGTAATACGATTTGATTTCTGCATTTTTCGGTTTGTTTCCCTTTACTCTCTGGCAGGAGGTGCAGGTATTGCAATATTCCTTCACCAGTGTGTATAGTCTCGGGAATATGTATTTTTCCCTGATCCTATATACAGTTCTGTCAACACCACAGTGTCCAGCTGGGAGAGAGTCATGGTTGAATTCGATGATGGAATGTATCATGGAATCCGGCACCTGGAGCAAAAATGCCCCATTTTGCGTGGCATAATGGAGAATGTCGTCAATGAGGACGTGGGGGAACGTATCTGCAGAAGTGTCCTGCTGCTGAAGAGGTTTATTATGGGAAAGAAGAGGCTTCGCGAAATCATAAAGAGCTTTTAATCTAGGACACGCTTTTTGTTCATTTACGAAGTTTTCTTTAGTGAGATGGAAGCGTGTGGTTTGTAACACTGTATTTTGAGCGAACACTTGTGTTAAAGCGGGTGGGTTGCGACTCAAGTAATCAGGTACTATATTCAATTTACCTTGCTTGTAGATAATGGTGGGATTGAAATGTTGAATAAATAAATTCCACCTTTCAAGTCTCCCAGATAGCTGTCTATGTCTGATGAGGTGTATCAGAGGCTGATTATCTGTAATAATCGTCACTTCGTATCCGAAGATCGTGTTGCGGAATTTGCGCAATGCAAAAACAATTGCTAAAGCTTCTAATTCCAAAGTATGGTAATTTGTTTCCGCTTTTGAAAGAGATCTAGAGATAAAGGAGAGAGGCTTCTCTTTATTGTTATCATCCATTTGAAATAGAACGGCACCCAGAGCAACATTAGAAGCATCAGTGTTTATAAAGAAAGGTTTGGTATAATCAGGATAGCACAATTGTGGTTGCAACAAGAGTTTGTATTTGAGTATTTCGAAAGCCTCATTTTGTTCAGGACCCCAGAAAAATGTGCTGTTCTTTTTTATGAGTTGTGTAATAGGCTTAACAGTCTGGGAGTAATGGGGTAATAAATGAGAAAAATAAGTTAGAAAACCAAGGAGAGACCGCGTTTCTGAGACGTTTGTTGGGGGTTTGAACCCTGTGAGAGTCTTGAGCTTCAGAGGATCTGGGGATATTCCATTTTTGGAGATTTTAAAACCGAGAAAAAGGAGAGAGGTTCTCAGAAACTTACACTTTGAAAGTTTCATTTTAAGCCTGTTTTTGCGAAAAGAATCGAAGACTTTCTTTATATTTTCTAGGTGATTTTCCAGAGATGTTCCCATAATAAGAACGTCGTCAAGAAAAACTCTGCAGGCGTCACCTAATAGATGATGCAAAGCAAGCTCCATTAGATTTGCAAAGGTGGAGGGCGCGTTTGCCAATCCGAAGTTTAATCTTGTAGGGGTATACTGACCCCTTGTTGTTCTGAAAGCGAGGAGCGGTCTCCTCTTCGATTTCAATGCAAGTATAGCCCGATTTTAAGTCCAGAGCTGTGAAGAAGGAACTGTTACCTAGAGAACTTAAAATGTCCGTAATACACGGAAGGGGGAAGCGCGAAAGGACAGTATGAGTAAGAGTCTATAGTCTGCAACAATACGGGGAGTTGTAGATCCTTTTTTTGGAATCACTAGGAGAGGAGCGCTATGAGGGCTGGAGATGGGTCGAATATAACCTTTGTCCAGCGAATCCTCCACCCACTGCTCAATATTTTTGAGGTAGCGGTGGGGGAGTCGATATTGAGGTCGGTATAATACCTTTGGCGCGTCGTCTTTCAAAGTAACACTAAACTTCGTTAGGGGACAAATAGGAACTTCATCATCTTCCAAAGCGATTATATCCTTGTAGTCCATGAGAAGATCCAATAAATTTTCCAGTTGATTCGGATCAGTAAGTGTTGCGCACTCATCTTCTTCGTTTTTGAAAGACTCTTGAATAATTTCTTTATATGTTTTACGAAGTTGGGACGGGGTTAAACCTTTAGACGAGGAAGCGACATTAATATGCGAAGTGTCCAAAGGAGAGTCAAGAGTGAAAAGAGGATTGGCTATAGTTAAAAAAGTATTTGTTTGCAGCGTGTGAGGTGCTGCTGACATATTTATAATATCCAAAAGAACGTGACCTTTATCAACCGCACTCATAACACCACCTATAAAGAGAAATTATGAAGAAAAGCCTTTTCAGAAGTTAAAATTAGGTTTTCGGGAGGGGGGGGGTGGTGTTCGCCAAAGATAGAGCTTTGACAGATAAGTTGTCTTAGAGTAGGAATCAAGGGTAACATTTTCAATAATAGAGAGGTTATACCTTGTGTCAGTATCAATTAATAAATCATTAACAAAGCTAGTTTCATTATGATAAAGAGGCAAAGATGTGTTGTGGTGTACCTCTGGTGTGGGACTGCTTTGGCGCTTGGATAGATGGGAATGAGAGGCATTGAGGGAAAAGGGATAGTAGGGAGAATCTCTGGAGGTACATTTTCTGGTTCAGGGGAAAAGGGATCCGAAGTATCTTCATGCACCATTGACAAGGATTCTTCCGACAGGGATGTTCTAGATCTTGATGTACTTGGACGGGAAGTAATTATCGGGATAGGAGAAGTGACTTCTTCGGATGTAACCTCAACTTCAATTACTTTTCGTTTTGGGAAAGTGGGGGTTTGTTCTTCATCAGGGTGGTTCACAACTTGAACCATTATCTTCTCAATTTCTTTTTCTTCAGGATTAGGGATTGGTCTGCGGAATGGGGAACTAGTGCAGAAACGTTTATTGGAGGGTTCAGTGGAGGGTATTTTCCGTGGGATAGGGGTTTCCTCAATAGAGTTCTTGATGGTGAAGAATTTCTTGAATTTTTCCATGAAAGCCATCAAGAAAGTGAAGTTTACATGGAGTCCGTCGGAAAGAAAAGGAGAATTCATACAGAGAGATTTCCTTTTCAGAAATGCAGCTTGTGGAGTTGTCCTGGTCGGTTCATGTTTCTTCTCAGCAGTCCAATAACAATGATTTAACACGTGGTTTCCTACTAGACAGATCTTATTGGGCCACGTAAATTTGACATTTTTATTAAATCCGATGTCCTCAAATTTGTTGAAACATTGGATGGCATGTTCCCGCATGGCATAAGGGTTCAATTCATGATGATATTCGAGAAAGTTCTCATAGGCAATTCCCCAAGTACGCATAAGCCGAGTCTGATTGTAGGCGTACATATCTTTGATGGTGGGGATGATCAGATACACCTTAGCCGATGGATTACATCTATTTGCATGAGTAGTAATCTGTTCCATGATTTGGGGAACATCGTCTACAGAAAAGTCAAGGACAGGAGCAATTACTGTTGTTGAATAACCTTCGCTGTATATGGTTTGTTTCTTCCATGCGAGAGAGTACAGAGCCCATATAACAAGGAAGTCAACGTCTGGTGACATTAGGGCAGTCACACGCGATGGACATTCTTGTATCTTTCGTCCCGACTTAATATCCGTGACGAGCTGCAAGTTATACTGCTCCAGCAGTGTTTGTTGATT
>JABUQX010012428.1:0-2500 GCA_015478945.1 Trachelipus rathkii
TATAGTATTATATATATATATATAGGTAGTACTAGGTTATTAGATCGGCCGCCGACTTGTCAGGGGAGTCGTCGACCTACACAGTCGTTATGTCACGTATAGTCATATTTATACTTTTTAACTCATGTAGGTTTCATCGGGGTGTTTTTGGGTTATCCATTTTATCATCCCAGATCTCTCCGCTACTTTCCTGGGTTGAATTTGTTTAATGTAATGGGATTCACCCCAGGAGGGGCATCCCCAAAGGGGGTGGAGCCCCCTCTTTTTTCAGATATTTTTTTAAATACTCACGTACGTTCATGGGTGTTTTTGACCCCTTAGGGGTGTTTCCGCTGGTTGCGAACGACGCGTTTTTTTTTCGCAAACCGCAGACCGCCGGACCGCAAGTGAGCCCCAGCCAGCCAGCCCTGCGGCCCGCACAAAGCGGAACGCATCGGTTCGCGCCGGGAGTGGTCCGCACCGCACCGCACCGAATCCACTTTTTTTTTACGTTTTTCGTTTTTCTTTCTTATATAACTTAGCTACGTTCATGACCTATTTTTAGTTCGTAATAATTACGAATGTTATTCCATATGACGTTACAAAGATTCATTAAGCCTAATATTTATTCTCTTAATGGCAATATGTTCATCAAAGGTATACGAATATTATTATTATTATTATTATTATTACATGTTGAAATTCAGTTCATGCTTTATTAATGGATACTTTAGAGGATGCCTGTGTTCATAGAACACGAATCAATTAATTAGATAATTACATCCCTTTACGCTTAGGCGAATTGTCTTTATTTCCATATGTCCTTATGTCCTTAAACCATTACATAATTTTATCCTTTTTGTTCAAAGGTGAGTAAAAAACACCTTCTGCTTCTCCGATTTAATGCTTTACTGCTTTACATCGTATTTTAATATATAATGAGACTATTTTATTAATAACATATACTTTACATACCTTAAATCAGTAAAACAATGTCGCATTTGCATAGCAACAGTGTGAATAATATGCTTTTGCTTTACTGCTTTACTGCTTTACTGCTTTAGGTTCTGTAAAATAAGATTTTTTAGTTAAAACATATACTTTACATACCTTAAAGCAGTAAAACAATATGAATTATTATTGAAGCCATATTACTACATCAATGCCATTAAGTGCAATCGATGATCGATGCATCGATGTCATCGATGCATCGATGCATAATCGGTTAACACAATATTACATTATTGTTTTAATGCTTTATGTCTTTAAGTTAAGTTTTTAGGTTATTAAAATATCGATTATTCGATTAATCGATAAATAAGTAAAAATAATTTTTTATATAACATTTTATTTTTTTAAAAGCATTAATTGTTTTTTAAATTCAATGTATAAAAATGCATTCCTTTTTTCATAATAAAGTATCGATTATTCATTAGATTAATAAATCATACCCTTAATTCCGCTAACTCTTTAACTCAAGTGCTTCGTTAATTAACTAAACAATGTATTACATGCACATGTAACCAAGTTCAAACATCATACATCTCCTTCCCCTACTTTACTTAGTTCAACTTTTTAAATAATGTTTATGTACTATATTAAATATATGATAAAATAATCAAAATAAGATAATGCTTTCGCCAAACGTAAGCCCACCTTTACATTTTATTATGATATTTTATTCATAGGAATTCAAATATAATATATAATATATTTACTATATATATGTATGTATATAGTATATATATATATATATATATATATATATTATATATATATATATATATTAGTATATATATATTATAATATATATATACTATTATAGCATTTTACAAATATTTACCATAAGAAATACGTTCATATATATATATATATATATATAATATATATATATATATATATATTTATATATATATATATATTATATATATATATATTAATATATATATATAATATATATATTAAATATATTATTAACGTGCCTTTAAATCCATAGGATACTGTGCGGAATGAGCTTCGTACAAAGATACGTTTTTCAGACGTATGTTGTAACATTCTTGAGCCTGATATAATACTGACACCTCCATGTTTCCCTGACTGAATAAGTTTATAGTAGGATGTATGTGTGTGTGTGTGTGGTGCGTTGTGTGATAATGTGTGTGTGTGTATAAGTGTATGTGTGTGTGGTGGTATATGTGTGGTGTGTGTGCGTGTGTCATGTGTGTGTGTGTGTCGCGTGTGTGTGTGTGCTGCGTGTGTATGTGTGTGCTATCGTGTGTGGCTGTGTGTGTGTGTGTGTGTGTGTATGTGTGTGTGTGCGTGGTGTTGGTTGTGCTGGTGTCGCGTGTGTATTGTGTGTATGTGCTGTGTGTCTGTGTGTTGTGTGTGGTGTGTATGTGTGTGTGTGTGTGTTATGTGTGTGTGTGTGTGTGCGTGTGTGGTGTGTGTGTGTGTGTGTGGTGTGTGTGTGTGTGTGTGCTGTTGTGTTGTGTGTGTGTGTGCGTGTGTTGGTGTGTTGCCG
>JABUQX010012429.1:0-2500 GCA_015478945.1 Trachelipus rathkii
TTATTAGAGAAATATTATTTACTAGTAATACTCTGTATCTATATAAGATACTTAATAAATATACCAAATAGATGGGTCCTATATATTACTTAAAAGATGGTGCAATAATCATATGCGTAAATATTAGAATTATTTGACTAGATGACAGCAATTATTGTAATTATTCCATATAAAAACCTACTTTTTATTTGGTTTTTGAGAAAACGTAAATAATTGACTCACGTAATATATTTATTTTGACTGGTTATTATATATATATATTACCGATATTAGCTTGATAATTTTCAGTATATTGGGGGTGATACCAATCATTTGTTATATATTAGATTATTATATTACATGGTATATATATATATATATATTATTATATAATGCATAGTAGTTTTGGGATTTGTCCTTTGAAAAAAAAAAAAATAATTTTTATTGAAATATTTTTAAGGTCGACACTAATCATGTCGCCATCTGGCTTAGAGAATACCAGTAAGAAATTTAATCTAAGTCAGTCAAACACAAATCACACATTAAGTAATTCATTCATATTACTACAAAACATTATCATAAATCACTAGTAGCGAACAGTGATTTATACGTTATGAATATAGTAAATGTCATGATCAATCATGTGACCAAAAACTACGTTAACTTAATATTATATTAATATATATGATATTATATTATATATATATATATATATAATATATATATATATATATATTAATATATATAATATATATATTATATATATATATATTATATATATATATATATTTATTAATATATATATATTAATATATATATATATTATATTTATTATATAAATATATATATTAATATATTAATATTATATTATATTAATAATATATATATATATATATATATATATATATATATATAAATCATTGTAAGTTAATGATTATTAAATTTCTAATTATATAGTAAAGTTAGCTCAAACAAAATATCTACTTCTTTTATATATATATTAAATTAATATATTTATTTATATATATAATATATTTATTATATATATTATATATATATATATATTATAAATGATATAATATTAGTATATATATATTATATTAATATATAATATATATCATTGAGACAATTTTATATATAGATGAGGTTGAACTCCGTATTGAATATTGGTATAAGGTTTATATAATATAAGGTTAAGTTTTGTGTTAGGTTAGGTTAGGTTTATTATTTATAGATTAGGTTAGTGTTACTTCATTACACAAATATAGATCTATAGATGTATTTACCGCAAAAATGGAAGAAATATATTATTATAGAATTAATAGCGCTATACAAATCATTAATACTCTGTATTTTATAGTCTGCTCTAATGTGTATAGTCCATCCGCCTGACATGAAATGTTATGACTGAGCAGCATAATAGTAGATATACATCTTACAATATATTTATTTTCAATATTTGAATGTATGTTAGGAATGGCTAGTCCAATAAGTTCTTTCATCTCCAGTAGTTATCTCAGATGGTTTTTCCCGAGTCTTATAGTTGAGATATATCTCTCTGATCATTCGGTAATTGCCAGTATTGCAACAAGAATGTAAATATTTGGAAATTGTAGATGGAGACTGTCATCTAATTGGGTTTATGAGGGTGTGATGATGATGATTTTCAATGTTCTGACTTACTAATTTCATTGGCTTTGATTTCATTAAAAACTAATACGTTTTTTATTTTTGGAATAACAGTTGGTTAGTGTTGCAGGCAAATTTAAATTTTTGTTGTTTATATCCATACATGATAAATGGGTGTGAGATAATAAGTCTGTGGGTCGGAAGTAGGAATGTTGGGTCTGTATTTTTGGAATTTTGTTAATTCTTAGTACAGCAATTTCAATACTCAGTTCAGATACAGATGCGCTTAAACGTTGTTCAAAAATCAGCGCTGGAATTATAATGTTGACCTTATAATGGATTTGTTGTATTTAACTATGGTCGAGTTTCTTCTGGGCCACGAAATTGTATAAATAATTTAACTTCGGCCTTTAATCTAATTTTCTGATATTGTCATTAAATTTTTGTGTCTGAAATTTCGGGGGTGCGACTGGGCCCCCCTAAATACGCCACTGTATAATATATATATATATATATCAATTTATATATATAATATTATTTATAATTTTTATATATATTATTTATTTTATATTTTATATTTTTTTTTATATTTTTTTTTTTTCTTTTTTTTTTTTTTAATATATATATATATATATATATATATATTATATATATATATATATATATATATATATATATATATATATATATATATATATATATATATATATATATATATATATATATATATATATATATATAAGATGTAATATATATATATATATATATATATATATATATATATATATATATATATATATATATATTGAATTTTTATTATTAAATTCATTTTTTATATATATAATATATATATATATATATATATATATATATATAATATTATATATATTAT
>JABUQX010012429.1:32500-36566 GCA_015478945.1 Trachelipus rathkii
TCATAACCTCATGCAGAACACTAGCGCACTCAAGACTCGGTTCCCTTGCATTCATCAAAAATTTAATGGCACCAGCAACATTCCTACAACACACTGCAAACATCCGTTCCCTTTTCTTCCAACATATAGCCTAAACTTTTAAACTCTGATACTTGTTCCAGTTTTTCACCATCTAACATTATTTCACACAGGACTATGCTATATATAAATATAGACTTCACAACTGAATCCCGAATTATAATCCCAAAAAGGTGTGCATATTTTTTATTCAGTTGTTATATAAAGCCAATCACCTGTCCAAAAAGCTAATCCTCAATAAACATCAAAATGCAACCACTTGCAGCTAAATTATAACTGTAGTAAGATAATTATTTCTTAATGAGAGAATATGCCTTTTGTCTAAATATTTAAAGCGATAAGTGAGCTAAAAAAAAACAGGTGCTGACAACGTAAATTCCAAAAGTTTACTACAGTATTTTAATTTTTGTTAAATCCAGAAGACATGATTTATTAATATTACTGGTACTACTATCATAATCTGGATAAACTATTTTACTTAGTCTTACAAAAAAAAAAAAAAAATTAATCGTAGTTACTTAAATTTATCGGCTTCAAAAAAACTTTCACATACAACCTTTCAAAATTCTTAAACAAAACTTCATAGCTCTCGCTATTTTTGAAAGCCGTAGAGGATTCTTTTAAATTGAACTACTTCCAGCATACTAATCCCTCTTTTGATAAGTAAATACATGCAGACTATACCAGTTGTTTCAAAACTGGGGTCCTTGAATCAATAATTGGCAACAGCAGCAGCTTATGGGGGAAATGCATTCATGGTCTAGAATTTCTCAACATTCACAATTAAAAGACATTTAAGTGGGAACTTTTTACGTTTTCATAAAATCTGTCTATATAAAATGCCATTTTAGACATTGTTAAAGGATAAATAGAATGTGTATTTCAAAACTGGGATCCATGAATCAATATACATTGTGTGTGTGTGGAGTGTGTGCCTATGTAAACATTAATACTCCTGTAACACGTCTCGTGAAATCTCGAACTTCTAACTTCGATGCTCTGTAGCTCAAAATCTTTCTTCCTTCTACTACAATAATCTTGTGCTTCTGCTACTGTTCTCCTAACAGAACAGATTTTCACTCTTTCTTTGAATATTTTACTACCTCTCACGAGACTGTTATATCTTCTCATCCAAATACTGAGGTCCTCTATTTAGGGGATTTCAATGTACACAACACTGAATGGTTGGGGTCCTCTCATACTATTTAGGTGGAAGGGAGCGCCGAATCATTTAGCATCTCACGATCGGAGAACTATTTAAGGAACCCACACACATTCCGATCGTTCCCAACCGAATCTTGAACACACGTGTCCTCATGTTTCACTACTATTCTTCTCTCTATTAAATTAACACTACCTTCGCTACCTTATTTGTAAATCTGACCACAACCTATCTCTCCTAACTTTAATACTTTCTCTCAAACAGCTCCATCCGCCCTATGGCGTTTTTCTGGCACGTTGATCGGGTGATGCGTCGCCTTCTACTCCAACTATCCCTAGAGTGACTGATTAGTCTCTGAAGATGCATCGGCTGATGCCCTAAGGTGGTGGACTATAATCGTTGATGGAATGAGCAGGTTCATTCCTTTCTTCGACTAAATCGTTCTCTCCTCATAATCCCAATGGTTCATCGTTTCTGTTCTCTGCGCCATTCAGGCTTAAAACAGCGCTTATCGGGGAGAAAAAATTCTCGTTTTCTCCTTCGCTCCGCTAATTTTCATTCGCTAGGAATCGTTGCAGGGATCTCTTCGACGAGCAAACGGGCTTTCATAAACCTCCTTGGGTCTCCTTACTGATTAAATCTTTCTGCCTATGCAAAACATCTATAACAACTTCTGCATATCTACCTTTACTCCTCTTATTCGATCTGATGCTTCTGTTGCTAATTCTCCAAACTGGAAAATGCCAGATCCTCGCCTCCTATTTTCTCTAACTCAACCCTGGACGGTTCTGGCATCCTCCTCCTCCACCTTCTCTCAGGTTTCCTATGTCTTTGCCTGTGATTTACATTTGATCGGGGGCATGGGCTCCTGAGATCTGATGAACATTAGGAAGGCGGTGCATTCCTCCCCGAGTTTTGAGAGAGTGTGCTTCCGAGCTGGCCCTCCCTCGTTCAACTATATTCTTCATATGTCTCAATACTAACACTTTTCCCTCAGTGTTGTAAGCACGCACATGTCCAACCTATCCGAAAAGGAAGCCGCTCTGATCCTTCTAACTATCCCCCTATAGCTCTTACTTCTAGATCTTTGAAACCCTTCTTAGACCATCTGGAATTTCATTCTCTTGCTTCCGATCGCCAGTAGGCTTTCGGCGTGCACGAAGTCTACTGGTGATATACTTTCCTATTTAACCGGAATTATGCGTTCCGCCCTAGAACTACGGGAGACCTTCGTGGTGGCGCGACATATCCCAAAGGCATTTTGACGGGTATGGCACGCGTCACTGCTCCTCACTCCCCCTCCTTTGGGTTTCCCCTTCTCTTTGCTTAACTTATGTCTAGTTTCTTTCAAATAGCTCAATATCGGCTGTGTTGATGGGGCGACTTCTTCTGCCGTTTCTGTTCAATAGTGGTGTCCCCAGATTTTCTGTCTTATCTCTACTTTTCATTAATGATCTTCTCACCGCACATCTAACTCTATTCACTCATATGGCGATGACTCGACCCTTCATTCTTCAAGTCATTTCAATTCTGCTTCCTCTTTTACTTCTAGAATGCCTCTCGTCTTAATCTTTCCGATTCTATTCTCGCTGATCTCATAGAATTTCTGGCGTGGGTCGTTCTCAACCTGTGAAATTCCAATTCTTGAAAAAACTCAACTTCTTCAAATCTCCCTCTCTAAAGACACCTTCTAACTTCCTATCTCTTTCGGACGGTTTCTCTCGTCCTCTCTTGTGACAATATTACACATCCTTGGGCCTTGACATAAACAAAAAAATGTCTTGGAAACTCACATCACAACGGTTGCTAGGCGGCCTCAAAGAAACTGCGGAGGTCGTTTAGACTGCAGACTTTTTTTCCTGCTCCACAGTTACTCCATTATACCAAGGGCCTCATCCACCCTTGTATGGAGTACTCTCCATATCTTCGGGGGCTCTGGATTCACCCGGCTTTTGGATAGGTTCGAGTCAAAGGCAAAAAGACATAAACTGTCCTGTACTTTCTAGTTCACTCGACCCTCTATCTTTGCGCCGAGTTGTGTGCTTTATCGCTTTCTATAGGACCGTGCGCAAGTGCCCGAGGTAGGCTTTCCACTCGCGTGCCACCACCTTTTGGAAGACGCCGTCGTAGCACAAGGGATGCTGTGTCGGCACATGAGTTTTGTGTTTATATTAGCACTCCAGACTAGTTCGCTGCGGTGCCTCCTCTTTCCTGCCACCTCTGTTCTGTGGAATTCTCTTCCATCTTCTGTGTTCCTTCAACTCAATTTAATCTCCCTCACTTAAAGCCCGCGTCTGTGCTCATTCTGCGTGATTTCGGTAGTTGAGGTTTTAGTTGATTTTAAACACCCCCTCTGAAGGGCTTTGCCGTGAGCGGTGGCTGATACTAATAAAAAAAAAAAAAAAAAAAAAAAAAAAAAAATAGGTGACAACAGCAAAATTGAAATATAAGGAGTTATTAATAATTAAAATCTTGTTCTCTATGTTTATTAATGGAATGGAAATTTACTTAAAAGACATTTTATTAAAATTTAGGTCAAATACCTGGCTTCATAAATGGGAAATAAAAAAATCTTCCTTTCTTAAAAATAAAAATTTTAAATTGCAAGATGTATAATATTCATAGCAATTATTATATGTAAGCTACGTAATGATGAGAAATATATTATATATATTTATATATATATATATATATATATATTATAATATATATATATATTATAATAATTATATAATATAATATATAATATATATATATATATATATAATAATATATATAATATATAAATATATATATATATTATTATAATATATATAATCTCTCGGT
>JABUQX010012430.1:0-20000 GCA_015478945.1 Trachelipus rathkii
ATGGGGCGTATAATCATATATATAAATATATATATCATACCTGAAAATATATATTATCTTTAGTTAAAAAAAAAAACAAATTGTAATAAGAATGTCCCTTTATATTATTATATCTAAAAGAATGACCTTTTGAACTTTAAAAGGTTATCTAAAAATATGACCTCTAAATCTATTAAATTAACTTATATATATAAATAATTATTAATTAACAATAATTTTTATTATTATTTTATTATATTTTTTTTTAGGCATTTTTATTTAATCTCATTATATTTATAATTATAATTTATTAATACTACAGTAGATTTATCCAAAAAATGTACTTCATATTTGGAGATTGTTATTGAAGATTATTATTTTGAGAGATTATTATTTTTTTTTTTTATTTTATTATTTTTTTTTTTATTTTTTTTAGCATTTTCTATGAGCACTAAAATTAGGATTCAAGCATTCTCACTCACCAAGCCGTATAATTGTTATAATCTTTATTTATACTGAGTAGCATGTTTATAGTTTTTGAAATATAAATTGAGGAGTGTAAGGTATTGATAAGGTTTTGTAACTGGATTTTACCAAGTTTATGAACAATAAAAATTTAAAATTTTTTTGTCTTATCAAAGTCAAGATATATATATACAGTATATATATATATATATATAATATATAATTATATATTTTTAAATATATATTAATTAATATATAGATTATAATATATATATATATATAATATATATATAATGTTAATATAAATATTTAATTTATATATATATATATTAATATAAATATATATATATAATATATTAATAATATATATATATATAATATATATATATTATTATATTATATATATTATATAATTATATATCTAATTTACAATACCGCTCCTCTCTTATTGGAAAGTGTTCATACGATTCATCAGTAGGGTTATAATATATATCACTATGATTTCGAGTAAAATGGAAATCTTAGTGGATTCTCATAATAACGGGCCTAATCTAACTATTTCACTATACTAATACTTGGCTGGCCAGTATATATGTATAATTATCGCGGATAGTCACCTGAGGAGGATAGCAATTTCTCCACCATTAGTATAGCTAAAGGTACACTTACTCAAAATATAATTGAATATCTATATCAATTTATAACTAGTACTGAGTGAGTACGAAGACTATAGAGTATTATATAGTACTGAATAGCTACTTACTCACTAATATGATTATATATATATATATTATAAATATTAAATAATATATCGCTCACAGGGCTACTAGTATATATTTTATATCAAGAGTATCTCGAACCTGGGCCTATCGTCGACTTGCAATAAAGTCGAGTATGCTTTACTACCTACTGAAGTCTAGGAGCGTCTACTCTAGCACAGTATAATATGTATATATAATATATTATATATATATACTATAATATATTATATATATATATATATATACTACAATTATAATATATTATATATATAAATATAATAATATATATATATATATTATATATAATTTAATATATATTAATATATATATATATATATATATTTAATATATATTATATATATAATTTAATATATATATATATATAAATATATATATATATAATATTATATTATAATATATAATATAATAATATATATATATTATATATATATTATATATTATATATATACTATATATATATATATATATATTATATATATTAATATATATTTATTAATATATATATATATATATATAATATATATAATTAATATAAATATAATATATATATATATTATTTTATTAATATATATATATTATATATTAATATATATATATTAATATATATATAATAATATATATATATATATATATATATATTACTATATAATTAATAATATATATTATAATATATTTAAAAATATATAGATATAAAAGTTAAATCTTTAGTGATACAAATTTTTAAAAATATCTATTTTTTAGGCTACAAATTATATTATCCTTTCGATTCTGGATAACGTGGGCTGGGTATTAAGTATAAATGACAATCCTCAAATGGAAAACGAGTAGACTTGTCGGGCCTCTGATTCAAAGAAATGTAGTAAGCATAATTTATATATATATAATATTAATTAATATATATTATATAATAATATATTATTATATATATATTATATATATAATATATTATTAATATATTAATAATAATATATATATTATAATTAATATAATGGACAATAGTTAACTTTAACTACCATAAAAGAACTGAACATACCGTACAAAATAGAATATTCTATTATACAGGTAGCCTCTATGATACATATAAATAGATGTTCTAGGGACTATATTCTAGGGTCGAAATGAATTTTATTTTTTAATATTATTTTTATATTTTACCTGTTCTATATGGGGCGAAATTTATAGGTTAGGTATTTGATAGGTATTAGGTTAAGGTAATATTTAGAGTTATAGTTAATAGTTAGTATCATGATATAGATCAGGTCAGGAAAAAAAAATTATCATGTTCTGACCTACTATAAAACATCTTAATTATTAAAATTGTTAATTATTAAAATCTTTCTCTTAAATATTTTTTTTTCTTGAATTACCGAGAGTATTATCCTAGCGTATTCGTGTGGGCGTTAAGTTAATACTTTTACCTATTTAAGGATAAGATATATACATTTATTAATTTGTGCTAACCCTATATTTGTAGGATTTGTTATATATACAATTAAGGGTAATAAATTAAAGATTAGAGAAGCTATCAGTTTACGCAATCATGACATAATATATTCATAATTATGCTTTCTATCTATACTGTCTTATCTAAAATAAGATGAGTGTGAGGAAATAAGTTCATAAAATGATTTATAGCAGTATATTTACAATCACTTTAGAAATATCTCAAATAATTAAAGTTCATATGTAGTACAATACCCAATATAATTAACTCATTATAACTTACTCTAATCACTGGCTTACCAATTGTAATTCCAGAGAAAAATGTCAATCCAAAATGGAGATGCTCTAAGAGCTACAATGAGAGAAATATATTCTAATTGAGCAGATTAGAACCGAAATAAATCAAAGAAATCATAGTTACTCAACACGTGAAAAAACGTCAATAATCAATATATAACAGACGGAAGTTCGCTATAAGTCATATAAATGATCCCAAATAATTATTAGTAAATCAAATTAAATAGAGAATAAATATCAATAATAATCTCGTATCCGATATACTATTAAGAGCTTAGGTTGCAACTATTTATAATTGGTGATGGCTCTAATATCAGTCTAAGTGAAATTCCACAATTATTGTGTGTATACTCACTCCTACTTTCGCAAAGCGTTGAACAATTACTATCTAAGATTAATTATATAAATCCAGGGGACTAATCGCACGCTTATCTCATTTTGATTATGTTACTGCTTGAATACGAATCAAATCCACAGAAGTGTCTTAATATTTACAAGGATTCAGTAGATTTCAATAGTATTTATTTTATCCTCTAATGAGCGTTCTATTTATTCACTAAAGACTCATTCACAACCGGCGGTTAAATCTATCTTATTTTAATATATAGAATAACACAACATAATGGGTAACATACAAATAACATACAACTTAATTGGCTACAGAGAATACTGTCAAAAACAAATAAGCAACAATAAAATGCTATCAGCTCTTTTGATTAACTAATAGTGGAGTGGTTCGAGAGTATATTAAGTCTCTTAACGCAAAATTCTCTTTTGTAGTAATCCAAGATAGGTTGGTATGGACTATAACCACTAAATTGCTCCGGTAATTCTCTAGCGCACGTCGATACAACGAGGATGATACGGTGGGGGAGTATTTCACTTCTATTTAGCACTCTCGATCGCATCCGAATTACCAGGCTTGGGGAGTCTTACCAGCTCCAACAGGCATCTTTCGCGCAACGATCCGAGTCGTAACGCTCCGGAGTGAGTTCCCACTACACTCACGACCTCGATGAATCTTACACAGTGAAGGTGGGAGACCACTCGGAGCACCTCAGCCTGATCCAGTGAAGGTGGGGGTACCACTCACGCGCCAGAACACCGCTTCCAAGATACCACGCCTCATATCCCGACTTCCTGACTAGTTTTGGCGCGAATACTGGCAATGCGAATCTAGTTATAAGCTCCGTACGATTGAAGTAACCTTACCCACATCAAACTCACTAGTAAGTGTTTTATATAGTAATCCGTACTAATGTTGAGTATATATTAACGTATCCTTAAGGACCAATCGGATCCACAAAGTTCGTTCTAGGTTGGGGAAACCTTACAGGTAAATACCCTGTTCACAAAATGAGTTTCACTATGGTTGGGGTACACCTCATTATCAAGGATAAATACTGTTCACTAAAATTATTCCAGTAGTATGGTAGGAGCAATCCTATACAGGTAAATACTCACTATATTACAACTAAAATGTATCACAGGCTGGGCAACTAACAGATTTAAATAAATTCAAGTTACTGTGATGGTCCTCACGGTAATCCGTATTCCCTGAATTAGAAAATCCAACGTCATGGATATAATATACACAAATATTCATAACACATTACATACAATAGCAATTAGAAATAATAATAATATATGTAAATAAATTATATAATAATAATTAAAAATAATACCTTATAATAAATAAATTAATTATAATAATTAATATTAATTAATATAAATATAAATAATTAATAATAATAATAATATATAATAATTCTCTGCTATAATTATTTTATAAATAATTCATAATTAATATAAATATAATAATAGGCACTAAATATATATAATAAATTAAATAATATAATACTTAAATACATAATAATATCTACTACTACTACTACTAATCCATTAACTACTAAAACTTAACTTATACTACTTTAACTATACTATTATAATCTTACTCATGTATATAATAAATGAATAATAATAATAATATATAATAATATATAATAAAATATATAATAATTAATAATAATAATTAAATTAAAAAATGCGAGTATTATGTAATTAATAATATTTAATTAATAAATTTCTACAAAATTTATAAAAAAAATTATAATAATATATATATGAATAATATTAATAAAATATAATAATATAATTATAAAATTATAAATATAATTATAATATAATAATAAATAATAATTAAATAAATATATAATTAATACCTTATCTGGCACCTTACATATATCACTCTATCTCTAATTTATCTCTCTCACATATATAATATATATTATATATATTATATTTATATATATATATATATATATATTATACATAATTTAAACCTACTACCTTAACTCGTCGTAATAACTCTAATTGTCACATAGCGGCTTTTAAATTGTTACCAGTTTACCCAGCTTGAAGGTTTACTATACCTAAATAACTTCTACTTTCGTCATTTTATCTCCAAAATTATAAGTCTATTCATACTCACACTTATCTTACTTTTCTATTTTTAATCAATAACTCAATAATTCACGGGTTACCTAAAGTGAGACAAATGTCTCACAAAATAACCTGATTTAAACATCACTAATACAGTCTCCTATTTACAAAACAACACTGGTATACAAAACCGGTTGAGTAACTTAATCACGAAATAATCATTATAACAACTTCTCATCTATATAATTCTTACTTAAATACCTATACGTGACAACACTATATAATAATCTACTTTAAATATATGCTATCAATTAACCATGATCACTATTATTCACATCTTAACTAATCGAGATCATAAATTATTATATAACATATCACTTATATTCCCTTAATACTTTTATAGAGTTCTAAATCTATTATTTAATATCCAAATGTTAACCAATTTTAATACTTTAGCAACCTTTAATACCAATGTTATTCCATTTCTCTCCTGATTTTAATAAACAAATGCTCATTATATATATACAAAAATGTAACAGTTTTTAAGTATTTCCTCTATTAGTTTTTCTCGCAGATATTTCATATATGAAAAAATATATAATGTCTACATAATACTTCACCTATTGCAGCTAATTTTATCAATATTGTGAAGATCTATAGTATATGAGCAATATATATATAGTAACTAGTTTAAGTACTATAACACCTTAAACATGTAATTTAGAGTGACTATTAATCACCAGATATGTTTAGTAATTCAAACTACTATTCCGTTCATATAAAATACATATATAGCTTTGATGAGCCATAAATTACGTATGCGATGCTAAGAGTCTTATAGTAACACTCAGACTGATTTAGTCACTTCATTATTAAGATCCGCGAATAATTGTTTTGGTGCGTGTCTATCATTCTCTTAGTTAATTACTATACCAATCACCTATTCTAGAAAGTCGATTTTTGGTCTGAGTGGACGTGTTCCAATGCTTTCACTATTACACCACATTGTTACTGTCATAGAATTATTTGTAGTTCTTTCACATATACTAACTCATTTCTCTGACTGCAGCAACTCCAATTTATATTATAAAAGACTTTTTAATTGAATATATTACTATAATATATAATAGGGACAGTTAAAGTAAATCTAATTAATTAATTAAATTCATTAATTAAGACTAAGATGAATATATATCAACAATACATATGAATAATTAATAATAATAATTATAAAATAATAATAATAATTAATAAATAAATTATAGATAATAATAATGATATATATGGTGCATTCAATAATAATAATATGATATAATAATAATAATATAGATAATATAGATAATAATATAACTGATAATTGATAATGATAATGATAAATGATAATGATAATAATTATATTAATAGATAATAGAGTAGCGTTTATTAATGTGAAATTAAAAATAATTATATTATAATAAAGGTAAATAATAATAATTTAACAATAAATTTTTAAATATTACTATTAATAAGAATATATTAAATAATAATAATTAAAATTTATTATTATATATATATATAAATAAAAATTTCCTGTAATATTATATATAGATTAAATATAATCTATATGTGATCTTAAAGACCAAATTTATGTATATTATTTAATATAGTATATCTAATTAAACATAATATATATTTAAGTTAAAATAAACCGTAACAAGACTGCTTACATATATATATTTAACCTAAAAATAATAACAAATATAATAATAATAATTAAATATATATATATAAAATTAATATAAACTAATTAATTAAATAATAATTACTTAGGGGTTGGCAAAGAGCACAATAATACATGGGAGAGGGAATAATGATTCATAATATAGCTATTTTTGGGGCAAACTGGCACTCAATAGTAAGAGAGTGAGCTACACATATAATAATGCAGATAAATATAGACATACTAATAATCATAATAATAATAATAAATAATAATTATAATAAATAATAATAATAATAATAATATAATAATAATAATAATATAGATAATATATACCAAATATATATAATATTATCTATTTATATATCTATATAGATAATACCAAGCTGTAGCAAGTACAAGACCTGTGTGCTAACCTATGAGCACCATAATACGAGTTTATTGTGAGAACTTATGGTAGTACTGGCTAACCGCACCTAGATAACCTATGAGGTACCTATATATATATATATATATCTATATAATATAATTGAGTTATGGTCAGCACCGTGGCTAACCTATTGCCCCATGATAAGTTTACGCACTAGCTATACGCACCGTGAGGCATCCGCACCGCTACCTCTTTACTATTATAATATACTAGTCATTATGATGACTGTATACTAATACTAGTAGTTGTTTGGTTTATAAGGAATTAAGAAGGAAAAAACAAAGAATTCCATATTTTATCACTATTTATTTACTTTTTACAATCATAATCATTATATCTCATATATAGCTATATATATTAATATATATATATATATATATATTATAATATATATATATATTCATAATAAATATATATATTAAATATATATATTTATAATATTAATATATATTTATTAATAGTCATTATACGAGTAAATGAGAAATTATTTAAAATCATTAAGATATTTTTCTATGATATGTATAAATATATTATATATATAAATAATATATATATGTAATATATACTTATATATATATATATATATTAATATGAATAATATAATATATATTAATTTATATATAATATAAATATACTGTTATAATATAGTATTATATTATATATATATATATATTATATTATATATATATATATATATATTATATACTATATGTATATTATATATAATATAAGTTAATATATGAAACAGAACTATACACCACGGTTCACATGGAGTAAAGGGCCAGACTGAGGGTTGAATGATCAAATCTTCCACGTGTGCGTCAGTGGCTCATGATTATTTATTAAATGATAGCATAAATAAGAATAATTAAGAACAATGAATATGAATATTAAGTATTAAATTAATAAAGAATATAAATATAAATAATAATTAATACAATATTATAATATATATAACAATTATATTACAATATAAATTTAATAAGGTGTATAAAATATAATTTTCAATTCTTATGAGATTAGAGTTGAAATATAAAAGAGTTTACTATTTATAAATTAATAGTTGGAGGATTCAGACAAGATATAGTAAATCCTGTAGATATCTCTTTATTGATATCAGTAATAATGTGATGTTTAAGGTATAATACGAGATGTAGGAAATATAACGACGTGTAATATATAGGGGTATCTAGTTGAGGAGAAAATGCATGAAAAGTATATGATGAACAGTAATATGCGATATAAGTAGTGTAGCGACGAGAAATAATTTATCAGAAAATGAAGTGAGGTAGGAGATCCCTGAGTACATGTATATGGCTGGCTGTACAAGTGAATAATTGGTGTATGCACTAAATGCGGAGTAAATTAGTCAATAAGTAAAATATAACCTCTTCTAGCGCATTTCACGTAAGGTGATAGGAAGACCACTTTACTACCAATGTTCGGATAGATTCGTGAGTCTTTTTAATATTTCAAAGATATTTCTCCACATGATTGTTGAATCATTATCGTTACCAGTTCACTTCCCTTAATTGCTTTTTATATATAAGAGGTAAATACTTTGATGTGATCGAGCATAGGATATCAATAAATAAATTAAATTAAATTTAGTAAATAGGGAGGTAACGATCTTGTCGAAATAGTGAATCGTGGAGGATAACTCTTAAAATCAAGCTCCGGAAAGAATGTGCATATATATATATAATTATTTATATATATATTATATAGTATATATATATATATATAATATATATATATATTATTATATATATATTATATTAATATATATTATTATATATATATATATATATATGTATTATATTAATATTATATCTATTATATATAATATATATATATATATATATATATACATATATATATATATATTATTATATAATAATAATATATTATATAATATATTTAATATATATATTATATATATATTATATCCTGTATAGGGGATATTTTAGGGATTATTAAAAAGCTCATCATTCATCTGCAGGAGGTCATTAATGTAATATATAAATATAATATAATATATATATATATATATATATTATATTAATATAATATAATATATATATAATATTACATATATATATATATTATATATATATAATATATATATATATATTATAATTATATGTTCATATATATGTATACGAAATATTACTATTTAATGTATTTACTTGCCGGTAAATTTAATTATTTATTAAAAAGATCAGCAGAACATAAAGAAGTAGTAATCATTATATTTTGTATTTTAAGCACTCATATGTTTTATTTATTCGGACTCAATTTTGAGGAGATATTTTATCAAAAATATTATATGATTAAGAATTTAAATTAATTATACTAAGCAAGGTATAAAACAATTAATTATTGTCGGCTCTAGACTTGATAATTATAGTTATTTCTCATGCTTTATATAAGCCAAGGAAACTCAGAGTGATAGAAACAAAGGATTTTATTAATATTTATATATATATTATTTAATAATGAGCCCCACACTCTTGTCTATATCTGGGACTTTTATTATAGATTCTAGTTTTTTCTCATATCGTTTCAAAACTAGATGTTTGCCTTTGTTTCGTATGCTTTTTAATAATTCATTATTCATTTTTGACTAGTATCTCTGCATATTGTTTACTGTTTGATTCACGAAAATCATTAATTATTATTAGTCTAAGTATAATTAACTATTATAGTGTCACTTATATTCATTTTATTACTATAATTGATTATTATTTTGGTATACATTAAGACTCCTCATTCTCATTCACTTTTTCTCACTCTTCCAATATATTATTATTAAAATAGTTCGAATATATTTATTCAATTTTTATGTTCTATTAATAGTTTCTATTTGTACCTCTTATTATTGATTCATATATTCTGTAATATAATTGATTTATTTCGAGAGTTTCATAATTATAGAATAGATATCTACAATGATGTATATTATTCACTAATTTCATTATGACATCCTCAACTTTATACTTATTATTGACTTAGATGCTTATTATTGTAGTAATTATATTGTCAATAACTCTCACTTTGATAATATATTCGTATGAAATTGTTCTCTTAGTTATTAAATAACTTTATGTCATGGCTACATCTAGTTTTCAGAGAGTAAGATAAATAGTTATGTCATTATGATTTCGCTTTATATCTGTTAAGTTATTATTAGTATTGGATTATGTATATTATTTTATATATTCAGTAATTATCTGAGTTCATCTGGATTATCTCTTGTAGATTTATTCATTATTTATAATATTTTTTAAAATAAGTTTATATATATATATATTGACTTTTCCCATTATTATCTCATTATATTATATATAATAATTTATTCTTATGTATATTATTTGATTTTACTTTGAGAAATATTATTTAATTTATTTCTCTTTAAATTTTATGTATTGATTTTTCTTTTATCTCATATTATATTTGTAAAGAAATTCTTCTGACCATGTTGTTGATTATTTGAACGTTGGAGGATTATATCTTTGATTAATTTCATTATTTTTAGGTAATTTCAGACCTATATCTCTTATTCTTTTTGATTTCTTATCCATCAAAATTTCTTACTAATTAGCTGATTATTATTGAGGTATCTTTATTAGTCAATAAACATATTTTGAACTATTTAATATGGTGACAATGATGGTAGGGCATATATTTACTATCTCTCTATCATTCAATACAGTGTTTGCGATAGACTCGTAATCTATTGTATTAAGGTCTCTCACTGTAATTTCTTTCGACGAAATATATCAATTAAAATATTAATGTTATTAGTATCGATATGAGTTTTAATAGACGCAGTAGAGAAATAGTATAGATTTAACTATAAGCAGTAATGCAATTTACTAACTGCTCTGCTTGACTGACAGCTTCGTCTATCATACTAGAGGTCCTATTGAAAAAATTCCGATACTCTAGTTTTTAGGTCATCTCAATCTGCCTGGAAGTTAAGAATTTATTTATTACCGATACTGAGCAAAAGATGAAACCTATTGCCATATGTGGAATATGATTTATGAAGAATTAAGCTTACGTGGTAATGTTCTTAAAGCTTTCAGGCAAGAAGCAACTTTTGAGAGTATCGAGGTTGCAATATCGAGAAACATATTACTGAAATAATGGGTGAGATATGTAAATACTAAGATGTAGTTGTCATTTGGTATTTGTTGTCTTGGAAATGAGAGAGAGCGGATCAGAGTATGACAAAGGTTATTATGAAGGTGCATTGCACTGCAAGGTAAAACTTGTATATATTTCAATTTTCCTTGTCAATGTATTAATTAAACATTTTAGTTATTCACTAATATTATTATAAGTACATGACAAAAGGAAGGACATTTCTAAAATTTAAGATTCATTGATAACACTTTGATATTTGAGAAGCACTATTAATGTTATCACTGTAGAGATATCTACATCAATGGAATGCATCCGTGAGATACTAAAAAACTATAGCGACTCAATTATCCCAGTTTCTAATTAAATATCATAAATTGGAGTGTTGAAGTTATGGGTGAGCTCTTAAAAACTGTGACACTTTGATTTTTTAGGTGCATGTCCAAATATCTGAAATGTTATACTAATATTAAAGTGTATATAATATCTTTACCATCTCTTCGACTGGACTTGACAACATATAACTATTCTCAAATTTTATTGTCTCCAAGTCCGACCAGTACAAACATTAATATATAATAATGATAACGTTGCAAAATTCCTTACTTTTCGTGTCGGGGCTTGATATTCAGAATCGAGAATATTTAAGAGTTTCCTCATAATATATATATAAGTATATATATTATATTATATATATATATATATATTATCAAATATATAATATATATCTATTAATATATATATATATTAATATATATAATATAGTTATATATAAATAATATTATTATATGATTATATTATATATATATATATGATATATATTAAATTTATATATATATATATAATATATTAACTTATATATTATAAGATAATATATAATAATTTATAATTAAATTATATATTATATATAAATGTGAACATATTATAGTATACAGGGGATAACGGAACGGGAGATGTCGGTATTCAAAAATCTTTACACGGGTGAACTTCTGTGGTTAGCATAAAAGATGTTCTAGTGGAGGTGAAATGGAATTTTTTTATTATATTGAGTATAGTTTTTATTTATATCTTAAGGTAGGATCAGTCGATTTAAAAAAAAACTTACACATAGGAGAAGAACTCTATAGTAGACCTATCACTAACTAACCTAAACGCTAGGTATCCAAATCACCTGATTGAATTTTTTTTTAATATAGGTATAACTAACCTGAATAAATAAATGATTTTTTTTCATTTCTCAACTCCACTAGATAAATATCTTATATATGTCTCAATATATTTTAATTTTTTTTATAAATCCGAGTTCCCGTTCCGTGATACGACCGTTACTTAATACTTTGTTCATACTAATAATATACTAATATTATAATATCTATTAATATTATATATTATATATAAATATATATATATATATATATATATAATTAATATATAAATAATATATATATATATATATATATATTTTATTATAATATTATAATTATATATAATTATATATATTAAATATAATAATATATAATATATATATATTATATCTATATAATATTCATATATATTAATTAATTGGGTAAAACTACTTAACAGCCAGCAGGTTAATACTGAAAATTTTAAATATGTTACATTATTTATTATTCAATATCAAACCAAACCCCTTGTATATATAAAAGGAAGAATATTGAGGAGTGAACTGAGTACATTTATTTGTAAAGTAAATTAATAATTTTTAATATATTAATTTTGCTGTACTTTCTTTAATTACACTTATATAGCGCATAATTCAAATTCCATATTATATACTACTTGGATGTTGTACGGCTAACGTTTTATATGTATATTAAAAATAAAATAAAAAGGTGGTCGTCTTTATTTTCATTTATAATTATAATAAAACGTAAAAATTTCCTAAGTTTTCGTGAACTAAAGCTAACTAACGCTTAATAACCAAATAACCTAACCTAGAGCCTGCAGCTAACCTAACCTTAACCTATACATAAAATAAAAAGTTCCATTTTACGTGCGCTCCTAGAACTAATCTAATTATAACGTATATAGTGAATCATCACTGTGAAATTTTTTATTTGAGAATATCTGACTGATCCCGATTCCGTCATTTGGCGTTATAGTAATGATTGCACAATTATATATAATATATATATAATATATTATTTATATATATATATATATATAATATATATACAACTTAATATATATAGTATAATATTATATATTATAATATTAAATATATATATATATATATAATATATATATATATATTATATATATAATATATATTCTATATTTATATATTTAAATTCATTATTAATATATTAATATTAATATATTATATATATATATATATATATATATATTATTGTATATATATATAATATATATATTTATATATTATTATATTAATATTTATAAAGTACATAAGCTTTTATAAGAATAGATAGGTATTCCTATTCCTGAAAATAACAATAATTCAGATATAATAGCTTATATAACTTAATAAAAAAGCATGTTAAGTTTATTCTACAGATCGAAATGACATCAGATCTAGGCTACCCATCTCCACAATTAATAGCTATTGACACAATATTGAATTTTTCGCTTACTGTAATATTCTATACTGTATTTTTTATTCTACTTTTAGTGAGTAAATATACTAGAATTATGAGTTTTAAAAATTATAATTATCTATATCGATATTTATCATCATTAGATAACGTTTCATTTTCATTTTTATAAATATTATCTATTTTCACTTTTATAATTCGTTGTAAAGTGGTATATAATATAATATTATATATGATTATTCGTGATTAAATGCTTCTTTACAAATTTTGAATATATCACTTTTTATTGATTTTAGAATAAAAAACTACAAACGGAGTCGAATTATCATTCTTTTATAAATCATCTATTTCATCACAAAGTTTTCTCTATAAGCAGTAAAAAGATTACAAAGTTTTCACAACTTATTTGTAGTAATTTTTCATTGATATACTGCAAAGTATATTTATTATATGTGTGATTTTCTGTGAAACATATCATTAATATTAATATATATCTATATATATTTAATATATTATATATGTTTATAGTATAATATATATATATAATATATATCATATATATAATAATATATATTATATATATATATATATATACTATATTAAATATATATAATATAATATACTATATATATATATAATTATATATATTATATATATATATATTATATTAATATTATAATATTATATATATATAAATATTCTATTATATATTTATATATATATATATAATATATGGTATTATATAATTTAATAATTAATAATAATAATTAATTAATAAATATTAATAATATAATTAATCATATCATTATATAAATTATTATTAAATATAATAATAAATATAAATAATAATAATAATAATAATAATAATAATAATAATATAACAATAATAATATAATGAATATAATATTATAAATAATATATAATATGAATAATAATATAATAATAACAATAAATTATATATATATTAATTAATAATATAATAATAATATAATTATAATATAATAATAATTATAATAATTATATAATATATATAATAAAGTAATGAGACTTTCAAAGATGTATAACAGAATTAACTCATGCTGGATATAGATATTAAATTCTTAAAACACGATATCGCTTGAGACTACATATATAGTCAACCTTTTCATGGTAATCCATATGATAACAAATAATAGCAATACTGTTGACTATTTCTAACGATGGAGATTTGGTTACTAAATTTATTTAGCATTCATATTTCGATCCAAGTTTCTGAGAGGTCGACTGCTCTTATAGAGACGTCATTCAGTGACTATATTTACTCACCTTCTATAGAGTTATAAAGACTATAATTATAGATAGATTGCAGTAATATCAGATCATCAACTCAACCTAGTTTTTTTATATACCAATCATAAGTTATACGAAAACACTCATATGCATTGAGTATTAGTTTTTTGACAAAAAGATACTGTAAATTCAACTTATACATAATATAGAGCTATACTATTTTTTATGTGCATTAGTAATGCAGCAGGAGCATAGAATTGAAAATATATTTACAGACACAATGACTTTCACATCTAATCGTACTTCTTAATCACTTTCAGAGATCTCACCTGCGATAAGAGCGAACACTACCTTGGCACTAGTGGAAGATTCATCAGTAACTCTTGACGGTTGTAAGTGGATTATATTGACACACGTAGGTGTAGAACGCATGCAGGACTAACGACCATCTCAAACAGACATAGTCGCACCTGTGAGTTAGTGAGTTGTACATGATTGACAGAACACATATGAGATGACAGGATATCTACTCTCATCCTTGAACAGGGTTAAGAAGGCTTTAATAAAAAGCCTAAATGTAGAGAGTATAGACAGAATATATAGAGAATTGTTATAATTTATTTCAAGTAATTATATTATATTAATATATATATATGTCCATTATTTTTCCTAAATGGGTGTAAGGCTGGAGAATGTAGATTGGTGTAGGTGCAAAAGAGTTGGGATATCTCACTTTCCACGCTATCATATAGTATAACACAACAGCACACACACAACATTATATATATTATTAATATACTTATATATATATATATATATATATCTTAATATCTATATATATATATATTTAATATATAATTATTTCATATATTATATAATATAGTATAACGTAATTTTTCAAATTGGAATCTGAAAGGTAACTCGCACAAACCTACCTGGGGGCGGACCCTGACACCTACAAAGGCACCCTAAAAACTATAGGCTTCCGTGAGCGACATTGATCCGGCGCACCGGCGCCGCGAGGGCGCTAGGGCCTTGTCTGAGCTCAACGTGCACCAACCGGCTACGCACGCGATAGGAAAAATCACATCCGCTATCACTTCTAATATATATACCGGGGTGAGTGAGGGAGCGTCAACTACGCACGACACAGTAACTTAAAAAAAAATCACAAAATGCAACTCCGGCACCGACACCGGCACCGACATTTTTATAAATTTTGCGCACCGCACGGCACCGCACGTATATTTAATGTTAACATACCTAATATATATGATATGAATATATTAGAATACTATCTTATAGAATCAATAATATATTTCACAGAAAATATTAATATATAGAACGAACTAAATATGTTAATTATATAGATTTTTAATTTTTCGATATTATTTTCCATAGGCAATAGTTAGCGACTAGGTTGCCAATATATAAAACTAAGTTTATTTAATTGTATCTTTTCTCGATACCTCGACTCCGAGAAGGATCAGTTATGACTACTTTCTAATATTGAGTTTTTGATATATTGCAATAAAGTGATTGGTGCGAATATAGAGATAGTAGGGTTATATCCTTCAGCGAAGCACTCTCTTCAGACAGTGGTGGAGACCGCGGCATATAGAGTGAAGGGAAGAAGTAGTGATCATCGTCCCGCGCCTCTGTCCTTGCTACGTTTCTCGTCGCCGATCTCGTGCACTCTCTTTTTAAATTATACTTATATTAAAAAGAGAGAAAAAAAACTTCAACAAAGGTTCTAAACACTATACTAAAAGAATATTGCAGCGCATAGATACGAAGGAGAGATACCGTCAACTTGTGGAAATCTTTCGCGATCTCTGGGTACTATGTTAGGCAGGGTTGTGAGTGACGTACTATATCAAATTTTTCGCCCTCTTCGGAGGGTTCTCCGGAACCGATCCGCTCGTTGGTATTTACTCGGTGTCCGCGATTGGTTCCTCGCGGCCCCTCCCCTACGGGGTATGGGAAACGTCCCACCTCTGTTCCCCGTCGGCTCGACCCCCCTATTATATTTTTTTTTTTACATTTTGTAATATAGTATCCATTTTGCATTTTCAAATATGGTAATTGGTTTTTTCTGTAAGTGTCATAGTTTTTAAAATTCGTTCCATATTGATTTTTTTTTTTTTTTAGCTTTTTGTAATAAGCTTTAATTGCTGATATGGGAAGGCAACAAAACTCACTCGTAATGTCCCTCTACATTTGGGGGAAAAAGTAAGAATGAAATTGGGGATATTCGATTTTCATTTTTCTTGAAAAAGTTTTTATGAGTTACCTCTATTTTGGAACACGGTTTCACAAATACTAAAATTATATATTCTAAATAAATATTTCTAGCTTTTTGTAATCATGTACAGTATCCACCTATAACTATCATCAAGATTACCATTATTTAATGTATTATTCAATATATTACAGCATATGTTAAAGAAAAAACAAATATAAAAATTCTAATTAGACGGAGTCGTTAAATAAAACTCATACAGGGCCTTATAATATATGAAAGCTGTAAAGGATAATATATTATTTTTCGATAGATCTTTATAAATATATATCTATTGTTAATATATATAAATTTATTTCTTGTCATTTTAAGATAATTTTATTTAATCTTTATAATTATAGCCTCCTTAATATAAAATGGATATTCGAAATAATACTGCAATTTAGCTTACTAAAGTAAGAAGTTTATTTGTTAATTTAATGTTTCAATTCAAATTAATAAAGCACATTGGTTCAAGAATATTTAATTTTAGTATTTAAGTAGTGATTTATACATTTATACCTAAAAACATATTGATGGAAATAATTAATTTTCGGCGCGAATGCTACGAGTATTCAGGCCAACATGAAAATAACAAACAAATTTTCGTTATTTGGCCAATATATTTTCAATGCATGGTGAGTTTCCAATCCATCATGATTACCACCATACGATAACTCCATTATCCATCCATTTATGAATAGAGGTTAAGAGGAAGTTCCCATTATAAGATTTCCCATTGGAAAGTTTAAGGAAAATTGCATAGGGAAGCTTAACCATATATTCCTTAATTAATTAATTTTCATTCTATTGCATGAAATAAAAAGCAGAATACAGTTTTTTTCGAGCTGTAAAACGTCAATTTTGAATGTTTAACTCCCCCTCATTTGGTGTGGTTTGTACTTTTTTTTTGGAAGATAAACTATTTTCCCGATATATTTGAGTGGTGAGGAATGTTTTGGTCGAAATTACTTGAAATTTTAACTACTATGCAAAGATTATTATTCAGAATTTTTTTTATATATATAACTAAATCCCAAGGAAGATCAATTCACGACACCCTATGAAAAGGGTTTTCACAAATATTTTTTGGCGATAATTTTTTTCCATTCATCTGATCAATACGAAATTTCCAAAGCATGAATAACTGGGAGATAAATAAACCATTTTTTGAATACCCAACCATTAAGCCCTTACTTAGGGGGGAAAATATGTATATTTATTTTTAAATGGTAGCGAATACCAACAAATTATCTAAATAAAAAGGTGCATCTCCCCTAATTAAACATACTTCGATAATTCCATTTGATCGAATGGACAGGAAAAGTTATCAGCAAAAAAATAATTATGACAAACCAAAAGTTACTAAAACGTAAGGAAATCGGTACTTTTCTTAATTGGTGAATGGTATCGAAATTGTGTAAAAATTATTTTATATAATAGAAACATCTTTGCATAGTTTAAGTTTCAAGTTATTTGGGGAAAGGAATTTTGACAGACAAAAAATGTGTTGAACATTCTTTTTCTCCAAATAAATTTACAAAATAAATCAAAACCCGATATTTTACATTTTCTTTAAGATTAAGTAAGAGTTATGAAACTTTTCCATCAAAGCACAGAAACCATAAAAGAAATAACACCACGCGGACCACAGATTATTGTGCTGCAAGTTTTATCCACCTCAGGTTATATAATATAAATTTGTCATTTCTTTTTCTATTTTTATTAAAAAAATTTATTAATAAAGGCTAGAAAATAGTTGTAGGCTTTCATTATTAGTATCTTCACACAAAATCTTTAAAATGAAGAACAATTAAGCATTCTTAAAACATTTTTATTACTTACTGAATTTCAAAAGATTTCTTAACGAAATATATTGGGCAAGTGCCCCTTGTCATTCTCTGGCTACGCCAATACATTTTAATAACTATCTAGTAACTTTATATACTGCAGAGTGTTCAGTAGGTATTTAATGTTTAGTTGATCATTATAATATTGTTTTTTATCTGCACGTTCCCCTTTTTCAGTATAATGTACATATCTAAGATTAGGGATAATAGATTTACTCAATCGATAAGGGATTGCCAGATTTACTCAATCATTGGTATGAATAGTACGTCAATCATTGGTATGAATAGTATGTATAGTTTCTTCGGAAGTTTCCATCCTATTTCAAATTTTTTTTCTT
>JABUQX010012430.1:32500-52500 GCA_015478945.1 Trachelipus rathkii
TACAGGAGGACTGTGGGTGTAGAGTTGTTAGAGCTGCGATATATTTTCTGTATAACTTTCAACACTGATGAAAGGGGAGTTGTGGAGTTGACAGTCGAGCTATGAGTTCGAAAGGGTTTCTTACGTGTTTGGCGATTGATTGGACGAGATCTCGCCTGTAGCTGCTTTCAAAATAATCGGTTTGCTTGTGCACACTCTTGGGACCGCCAAGGGATTGACGAACGCCTACCTTCGGAAGATCGCGGGATGCAAGCTTCTGCTGCTGTAATGATAGCTTGTTGGAAATTGTTAAAGGCATCATCTACAGTCGGAAACCGCTTATTAAAGGTAGAGAGTGGGATAGCTGTGGTCTGATGAAAAGGAGCCCACTCTTCTCGATCATAACACCAGCGGGAATGGGGTTTTAACATTGGGTTTGGTGTGATTTCATTTAAACTATCGGGTTATGGTTAATGCCGTAAAAGTAATCAAAGCGGGACCAAGTGAGGCGATCCATAAGAGAATGGGAGCAAAAGGACTATCTATGCAAGAAAAAATGTGTGTATCTAAACCTTCATATGTAAGGAGTCCTGTGTTAAGACATCCTAGGGAAAAAGGGGGTTAGGAGGTCAACAAAGATCTTGGACTTTGATGAGGTGACAGAGTCGCCCTATAGGAGATGACGAAGGTTGAAGTCTCCCAGTATAACAACCGGAGATAATAACAGCTTAAGAAGGTCGGTTAAGTCAGTCGTAGTAAATTTACAACTGGGAGCCAAATAGTTTGAACAGACAGTAAGATCGGTGACCAGATGTACTTGTGCTGCCAATGCATGAAGTCTAGTTCGAAGAGGTACTGAAGAGTAGGCGACAGATTTATGAATGAAAATTCTTGTGCCTCCCCTATCATTATAACCTTTTTCTATAGAAGTTAGCAACGATTTGTATTCCGATGGTTGGACGAAGTTGCGATAACATAGTTGAAATTCCTACAAATATATGCACTTTGGTGTACATATGTTTGTTAGTTGAACAAGTTCTTCAAAATTATGATGGTAGCCACGACAGTTATATTGAATGAAGGTGGCTATGCTCTATTATGTAGGTGGTCTTTTTGAGACAGTTGTCTATATGTGGCTAGGGGTAAGATTGGAGGTAGAAACAGATAATGAGGAAATGTAGACATAAAATTGTTTTTTGAATTTAGTTGGAAATCATCGAGAGATTTATGTGTAATTAAAATTTTACAAATATTACACGTAACTTTAAGTCAGCAAAGTTGGTAAATATAACAGAATATGATTTTTAATAAAGAATCGGAACCAAAAACTAGAGCTGTTTAACCACCTTACGATTAAAATGTTAACTATAAAAGGGTAATAACTAGTTGTGTTGATGGTTCATTAGCCTCCAAGTACCAATCAAGGCGTAACCATATAACTTCTTGTTGATGAAAAAGGCGGCTTCTACAGAGAAAGGTTAAATTTCAAAAACCTGTAGATACGTAGGCCCCTCAGCGTATAAACAACACCTAATACGATAAGCTATCAAAGAACTACTATAAACTACTGCCTGTGCAGTTGATGAACAAGCAGAAGTGATAACTACAGGCCCTCTACAACACCAACTATGTCTGCCAGTAGAAGAAGAAGAAGAAGAAGAAGAAGAAGAAGAAGAAGAAGAAGAAGAAGAAGAGATAACTCCCAAAACTCCTGCCACTATCGATTTGGCCTCTTCCTCTCCTTTATTATATATAATATATATATATATATATATATATATATATATCATATTAATTTATATATCTTACTCTTTGAATTTATTATATATATATATATATATATATATATATATATATATATATATATATATATATATATATATATATATATATATATATATATATATATATATAAATATATATTATTTATATATTTATATAGTATTAATATATATAATATATATATATATATAATATATAGTATATATATATATATATGCCCAAATTATGGAATATATTTATTAAGGAATGCAAAGCAATTACGATTGATAGTATTCAATTAGGAAATTGGAACACAAATTGAGAGAATAAAAAATGAAAATTGGAACACTTTGTTAATTGAAAATTCTTCTTCAATTTATTTATTTTAACGCTTGAATTGTCTTCGGAGAAAATTGCACACTGCGGTTCGAATTTAAACGACTTCATTGTTTGAATTGGAGCTCGGGAAGTGAAGCCGAAGGGACTCTTTTTATTGGTTTTTCTAGGGGTCAGGAATGGTGATTTTTGAAGATTTTCTGTAATTTATTTTTATTTCTTATTTTTCACAGCAAGTAGCAACAGTTTGAATAATAAATGTATTCTCTACATAATTATGCTATAAGTGGCATGCTAATTCACAGAAATTGAAACGCTTTTAATTGCAGCACTAAGGTTGGTAATAAACGAAAGCAAACTTGAAAACATTTTACATAAATTAAAGAGAGATAGAAAGGGAAACAAAGGGTTTTGCAGTTCATAATTCCTTTATGCAAAATAGATTACGTTAGGCTAATCAAGAGAGAATGTAAATTAAAGAGAGAAGATTAAATGAAAATAGGTTTGTCAGATAATAGATGGTTGCAGAAAACTAGAGCCTTTTGATATATATATATATATATATATATATATAATAATAATATATAATATTTTATATATACTATATATATATTATATATATATATAATACTATATATATAGATATATAGTATATATATATATGTAATATATATAATTTATATATAGTATATATATATATATATATATATTGATATATTATATATAGCTGTTTTGATTTATGTTCATTTATATAACTACTCATCCCTACTAATACATATATGTAATATATATATATATATATAGTATACTGATACTAGTATGATAGTAACCATAATAAATATATAATACTTAGTATGATATATATATTAGCGATATATATATGATATATATATATATATAGGTGACTATAGGTGTTATATTAGTACTATAATTATAGTATCTATGATAGATAATAGCTAGTATAATTTAAGGAATAATATATATAGTAATCAGATATATATCTATATATATAACGTATATCACATAATTTGTAAACAAGGTCGTAAAAATAATATTATATACTATATATATATATATACTATATATATAAATATATATATATATATTATATATATAATATATATGATATTATTAGTATATATATATAGTATATATAGCTATATATAAATATATATTTACTTAGTATATATATGATATATATATATATATATATATATATATATATATATGATATATATATATATTACTATATATATTAGTTAAATATATATAATATATATATATATATATAGATAATAGTATATATATATATAATATTATATATATATATATATATAGATATGCTAGCTAGTATATGCTTAAATATATTCCGGTATACTATATATATTATATATATATATATAGTATCGTATATATAGTATAATATATATAAATATATAATAATATAGAAGAGTTATATATAGTATATTATACTATAATAGTAATATATATATATATATATGACTATTATATAGTATATTATAATATATCATATAGTATATATATACTATAGTACTATAGTATGTAGTATATTATAGTACGGATATAGCCGTATACTTATTATTGATATACTATAGGTAATAGTAGTGTATTAATATACCGAGTAGATAAGGTACTATATCAGTATACAATATACAGTGACTACAGTATACATACTCGACATATGCATATACATAGTACATTATGACATTATACATATAGCATATCATCGATAGTACCAATATACATATCAGGATGATACATATAGCACTATACATTATCGACAATATACAGTATCAGTCATATACATATACAGTATTGTGTAGAGGATGGAAACAAAACCAAGACCAAACTAACTACGAGAAATGAAAGGTGAGTTTGACTTGAAAATGTAGAAGAAAGTTTAGATCGCTTTAAGATATCTTGTAAGAGGAAAAAAAGTCGGAAGGATTGTTGGATTAAAATAAATAAGTAGAAGAAGGATTTACCAATACCCGTGAGGAAACGGAGCTTACTTCAGGGTCTACTCTAAGGCGTACTCCGGACTTGTCATTGTGCATTTGTCGTCCGAGGGCTCGAGGATTGATTCCTGGAAGTTGGGAACTCAGCCGATAGACCAAGGACTGGTGTTTCTTTACCGACGAAAGTTCGGGTTAAATGGTCAAGTATTTTGACAACAGGATCGACCGAGAGTGAATCGGATGTTTCTTGAGCAGTGAGCATATCCTGGGATATTGGAAAGTATAAAGTGTTGTTGGGTTTAAAAAAAAAAACTATTGTAAGTGACTCGTATTTGTTAACTTTTTTTTTTTAAAAAACTCCGTGAGATTAAGGAACTAAGTGAGTAAACTATTGCAAGTTTGGATTCAATTGTCACTATTATTGATAAAGATTTATATTATTTTATTAAATTGGATTTAGTTGTGATTACTATTGGTAAAGATTTATTGCAAGAATATTTTATACTTTAAGGTTGTTTTTTTACAAGTATAGCATTTTAATACTGATTTTAGGATAGAGTTAACTATTTACGTTAGGATAAATATTTATGTATTTTATGAGTTTGGGAATTACTATTGGAATTATATTTTAAGAAAAATTACTTTGGTGTTTAAGTAACTACTCTCCTCCATTGTCATTGCAAAAAGGAATATTTTGGTTTATATATATATATATAATATATATATTATAAGATATATATATATGAATAGTTAGTATCATAATGATATAGTAACTATAAGCTATAATAGGTGTATGATTAGGTATTAGTTATATATATAGTAGTATATTATATGTAAGCAGGCGCATATGTGAATTTTTATATATATATATATATATATATATATATATATATATATATATATATATATATATATATATATATATATATATATATATATATATATATATATATATAAAGGTAAAATTTTCATTTTTGGTTTATATTATAGTATATATGGTTAATATTAGATAGGCAGACAGATTTGGTATTAAACGCCAGGTTGTCAGAATTTGTGCATTTTATTAGAATTTGTCCTGTGGTTGGCACGAAATTTGTCCTCTTTTATTCAAGAGTGATCTTGCGGACAGGTTAAGTCTGACGATGAAGCGAGAGCTGAATTTCTTTTGACCTTTATTGAAGAAGTTAACACCCTTAGAGGCCTTTTCTCGTATTTCTGATAGTAAACTCAATACGTTAGACCTAAGCTTTATTAATTTTTAATAAGCGTTACGAGGTGATTTTAGAGTCTAGAAAACTTGTTGTTTGACTGATAGTGAGATAGGGCCTGTAATATTAATATAATAGAAACTAATTTTTATTTTTATGTTCGACGCTCGCAGCTCTCGCTAAAGAGGTAAGTGTGTCCAAGAAGAGCCGGATAGGTCGTTAACAATGCTGTCTGCAAGGCCCCAGGGCTTGTGTCGCTTTATTATGATAAAAGTTTCAAACGCAGCTTAAGATTCTTAGTTATGTCTTTAAGATCGCTTATGTTAAGAAAGATATAAAGAAGATCCTTTTATCTCATTCATTGAAGCTCTCGTAAGGTTTTCTACTCAGGTTGCTGATAATGTAAGTATATAGGTGAATAGTATAGTTATAGTATATATATATATATAATATATATTATATATATATTAGTATATATTATACGTAGCCTATGGTTATGTATGTAGTATATTAATAAATATATACTACGTAATATATATATATGATATATTTTTATGAGTATATAAGTATACATATATATATATATATATAGTATAAACGTACTATATATTGATCTGTGTAATATTTATGATATAATAACGTAAGTATAATTTAATAATAATAATAATGTATGTGTATGTATGTATATGTTGATAAGTAGATTGATATATAAATTTATGTATAGCTAAAGGAATGATACGTATAATGATATAGTATATATATATTATATATATATATATACTATTACTGTAATATATACTATATTTATATATATATATATATATATTAGATTAGTCTATATAGTATATACTATATATAGTATATACTATACTATATATTATATAATAAGTGAAATATAGTGTGATATACAGTATATAATATGTATATATAGTATACTATATAATATGTATATACATAGATATATATATATATAGTATATATAGCTAGTATATATAATATATTATATATGTAGTTTATATATATAAGTATTAATATATTATAATTTATTATCAGCTTTAAAAAGTTATATATATATAGGTTTCATTTATTTTAATCTTCACATGGCTTTAAATATATCATAATGCCATTAGCTTAACGCCGTACTTCGGGCTTAACAAATTTGTTGGTCGCTACTTGTGCGGCAACCAAAATCCCAACAGGTAGGTTAGTTTTGGGCTAACAAAATTCATCGTAGGATTCATAGGTCATCAATTGGTGGCTAACAAAATTCATTAGGTTAGGATCCCTTACTTGCTGGGCTACTAAGTTTAGGTTATGATAATAGTTTTTTTTAGGTACATACAGATTAAAATATATACAATATATATAATATATATATAGTATATATGATATATATCAAGAGTATATAATAATATATATATATATATATATATATAGTATTATAATTATATATGATATTATATACAGTATATATATATGTATATATACTATAATATATATATGAATAATATATATTATTACTATACTATACTATATATTATATATAGTAATATATATACTATATTAGTATATATACTATATCTAAGTATTATTATATATAGGTAACTATATACCTATATATATATAGGTGGCAGTTTTAGGAAACGTGATATTATATAATATTAATATGATAATATTATTATATATTATTATATTAGTAACTATTTCATATATTACTATATTATTTAGAGTTAGGCATAAATTTCTTTCCGTTGGTTTGCGAAGTCTTACAAATTATTACGCTTCCGACCATTCCTTTTTATGCGAAAGACATTTACTTTTATGGTACAGTGTATAAAATTATAGTATGTATATATATATATATATATATAAGCTAGTATAGTATAGTATATATATATCTATATAGTATATATAGATATAATATAATATAATATACTAGTATAATATAAGTATATAATTAAATTTAAGTAATTAATATAAGTTGCCAGTAAGAATAAATTTTTCTTTTTCATAAAGGACAGTCGGAAGGTTCAAATTCTGTAAGATTGGCAACCACGCAAGAATAGAATGTGTGCCAGTCTTAAGTACAATTACGCCTATAATATATATATAGATATATATATATATATATTATAATTATATATTAGTATATATATGATAATTATATATATTATATATATATATATATATATGAGAATGAGCGCAACATGTATATATTATATTTAAATTTAATCTTTAATATTCATTATTGTATGGTGTCAGTTTTAAAGTAATTGGGCTCTCGGACTTGTGGTGGCTCATGATTCTCATTGATGTAAATAATTAGTGTTCAAAGCTTTGTTTTAGTCAGCGTATCAATCTGAAAATTTATTAAGTTTAGGGAAGCAAATTTTCAATACGAAGAAATAATGAAAATGGTGAAATGAATATTTTGTAGTATTATATCATATATATATATGATTATATATATATATATTTAGTAATTATACTATATATATATAATATATATATATAATATATAGTATATATATAATTATGACGATATATCTATTTATATAATGATTCGTATGTATGTTATTGTATGGTATGTATGTATGGTAATGTGATGATATGTGATGGTAGTGGTATGGTTTAATATGTATTATATATATATATATATATATAATACTGATATATATACCTTATTATAATAGTATATATTATGTAATATATATATATATATATATATATATATATTTATATATATGATATATATAATCCTATGTATATATATATACATAGTGATAGGTTGGTATATTAGTATATATAGTTACATAATATATAATATACTATATATATATATAGATATATATATACGTAGTAATATATATATATATATGTATATATACTTAATATATAATATATATATAGAATATATAATATTTATATATAATAATATATATATATATAGTTATATATATATATAATAATATATATGATACATATAGTAGTAATTAGTATATATTATATATAGGATATTTTTTATATATATCTATAATATATATAGATATACTATATAATATTATATTTATATATATTGTATGTATGTATATATATAATAAGTATAGTTATAATATATTATATAGTTATATATATATGATGTATAATATAGTATAATATATATATAATATAGCACTGATATACGTAGGTAGTATAGGTATTAAGATCAGATGGTAATAATATATAGTATTTATTTTAAGCTTTATGTAAAGTTTTATATATTAAGTTTCAACACATAAATAAATAAATATATGAAATGCGAAATAGATTTATTTATTATACTAAATAATATGATATATATATATATTATATATATATATTATATATATTATACTATATTAATATATATATATATATATAAGTATATATATATATATATCACATACTATATATATAGTACTATATATATATTATATATATTATATATATAGTATTATATATATATTATATATATATTATATATATATATATATATATATATATATATAAATTGTATGTATTTATATTTTATGTATGTATTTTATAAATATATATATATAGCTATATATATATATATATTATATATATAGTATATATATATATATATATATATATATAGTAACACACGTTGTTTCGATGGTGAATGCGTCGCGAGTACCTTGAAACGGATGGTTTAGTGAGTGAGGCGCGCGCAAGATCACATGCTTCCGGGAAGTTGAGCCGCACGATGAGCATAATTAGGATATAATTAGTATAATTAGGAGATAAATAAACGCGCGCAGTAGCTCAAGCATCACCGTGTGGATATATATATGGTATATATATATATATATAGCTAGATTTTATAATATATATATATAGAAGTATAAGTATAATATAATGAATATAAATGTAATATATACTATAATATATATATATATATATTTATATACTATAATAATATATATATATACATTTATAGTATGTATAGTTAAGTACTGATTTGTGGCATATAATGTATATATATAGTATATAAATAGTAAATTATATTAAATAGATTCTATATATATAGTTAATATAAACTAGCTGATGGTTTAAACCAGTATGTCACCGACATACTCAGCGGGCTGAAGCCCAATTCAAGGAGGGGGTGTTGCACACGCCTCAGAAGGTCGAACACTTTGAACGCAAATTACGACCAGATGAACGAACAAGACGCAGGCTTTTAGGAAGTGAGGACGGATTTTAATTCACGATCAGACGTAACACACTGAAGATGGAAAAGAGAATTCCATCTCACAAACCAGAGGTGGCAGGAAAGGGAAGGAAGTACCGCAGCGAACTAACCTGGAGTTACCAATATCCACAACAACAACTCAAGCGCAGACATTGCAGCAAGCCTCTAAGGTGTTTAGCGACAGGCGTCGTAACAGGTCGGAGGTAACGCGAGTGCCAAGTTCCTCTCGAGCACCTGCACTGGGTAACACTATTAGAAAAGAGATAAAACACCAAAAACTTGGCGCCGCAAAGATAGAGGGTAAAGAGAAGTGGAAAGTACGGAAACAATGATATAGCTCTTTTGGCTTTTTTTGACTCGACCCTGGTCCAAAGCCGGATGAGACCTAGAGCTCCCCCCCCCCAGATATGAGAGAGGTACTCCATACAAGGGCGGATGAGGCCTTGTAATATGCTGGAGTAACTGAGAAGAGTGAAAAGAAGTCTCGCAGTCTAACAGAACTCCATTTCTTTGGAGGTCGCCCTGGCACGACCTTTATGATTTTGAGAGGTTTTGCAAGACATTTTTTTGTTTAACATGTTTAGGCCAAGGATGTTTAAATTGTCAACAGGAGAGAACAGAAGAACCGTCGAAAGAGATAGGAAAATTGGAGTGTTTTAGAGAGGGAGATTTTGTAGAAGTTGAAATTTTTAAAAGAATATTATATTTTACAAGGTAGCAACGACCCCACCCGGAAATCCTATCACAGATCAGCGAGACTTAGAATCCGGAAAGATTAAAGGACGAGGAGGCAAGTTCTAGAAGTAATAAGACGAGCGGAGCAGCATTTGAATGGAAGTTGAAGTAAATGAAGGGTCGGAGTCATCGCATAGCGGATGTGCGATAGGAGGTTAAATGTGCAAGAGTCGAGAATTGAATGGAAAAGTGAGAGAAAAAGGTGGGAGATATAGCACAGAACCCCTGAGGAACACCACAATTAACAGAAAAAGAAGAAGAAGTCGCCTCGTCAACAAAAGCCGATATTGAGCGTATTTTGAGAGAAAACGTAGACATAAAGTAAGCAAAGAGAAGGGAGGAACCCAAAAGGGGAGGAGCTTGTAGAGAGAGTGGCGCGTGGTCATAACCCGGTTCCAACTGCTTTGGATATTCAATCGGCTCCACCAAGGCCAAGTCGTCTCCGTAAGATTCCTAAGGCAGGAAACCATAAATTAGTAAGATAGGAAAGTATGATCGTCCAAGTAGACCTCGAGCGCCGAAGCCGTACTGGCGATCAGGAACAGAAGCTGAAATGAGGATTCCGGGTGATTAAGGAATTGAAGAGTTTGAGAAGGGTTTCAAAGATATTAGATAGCATCACCAAGTTAGAGCAAATAGGGACGATACGTTAGAAGGATCATGAGAACGATTTTTCGCTTGTTGTGTGTTTCGCGGAACTCGGTTGGACAGTGTGCGCGCTTTCCAATACTGAGGCAAAGTGTTAGTTTTAGAAGACATAAGAGCGATAATTAGTTTGAACCGAAAGGGTGGGGTCCAGGCAACGCGAGCAACATTCCTCAAAATTCGTAGAAGTAACGCTATTCGGCACCGCCTTCTAACGTTCATTAGATTTCAAGGAGTTCCATGCATCCGATCAAATGTAATCACAGGCAAAGGCTAGGACACCTGAGAGAAGAATAAGGAGGAGGAGGTGGTGCCAGAATCGTCAGGGTTGAGTTTAGAGGAAAATAGGATACCAAAGAGATTGGCCTTTTCAGTTTGGAGAATTAGCAAACAGAACTATCAGATCGAATAAGAGGAGGAAAGGCTGATTTAAAGAAATCATTATAGATGTTTTTTGGCAAGACAGGCCAGAAAGATTTTTCAGTATTAGAACGCAAGCGAGGTTATCGCAACTTTCGTTTTGATCGAAAGCGCCACTTTTCTCGTTGAAGAGTATCCCTGCACGATTTCTAGGTGAATGAAAATTAACAGAGTGATAGAAGAAACGAGAATTTTTTCCCTCCTGAATACGCACTGCCTTAGCTGAATGGCCAGAGAACAAACCGATCGAACCATGGATTAATGAGAGAAACAGATTTAGTCGCATCAACGGATTACAGCCTCCCACCCTTTATCGGCAGAAACCGAAGTATCTTAATAATCAAAGGAGTCAACTTCCATGGATAGTAAGCAAAATGCAAATTACAATCAAAAAATACGCATTTGGGCAGGATGGAGCCTGTTTGGAGAGAAAAGTATTAAAATTAAGAGATATAAGGTTGTGGTCCAGATTTACCAATAGGACCTAAAGTGGTGTATAATATATATTACCTTTAGGTGATTTGGGGATAAAGTCGAGTCCTGGATTGGTTGGGACCTCCAGATGTCTGCCGGTTCATCAATCAGATGCTCCAGGTCGTTGAGAATGCTGAATGATTCGGCCCTCCTCCCCACCTAAATCAAATCTATGAGAGGATCCCAACCATTTAGTGTTGTGTACATTAAAATCCCCAAAATAGAGGATCACAGTATTTGGATGAGAAGGGATAACAGTCTCGTGGAAAGTAGTAAGATATTCAAAAAGGCGTGCAAAATGCTGTTCAGTTAGGAGAACAGTAGGCAGAACGACAAGATTATTGTAGTAGAGGAAGAAAGATTTTAAACGCACAGAACTCGAAGTGTAGGAGATTCCACGATTCCTTGAGACGTGTTTCAGGGAGCTTATGTTTGCCATAGGACATACTTCACCCTTCAGACGGAAAATTATTAAATGTTTATAGTTTTGGAACATGATTAAAACGAGTTTAGAGGATGAATTCCTGGCCATCTTGGTCTCAGACAGGACCAAAAGGTTTAGGGTTAGAGTTAGAGAGGTGTATTCCACGGAATGCATAGTTAGATTTTCATGAGTCCACATATGTTAGTACAAGTCAATAGTAGCACCGCGGTCTGTGGCAAAATCATGCCATCTTACATGTATATACAACCACCACATAAAAACAGAAAAAAAAACAAAACAAACAAAACAAGCAAACAGATAAACAAATTATTCACACACTAAGACCTAAATTTAAAACCGTAAATGTTAGAAAGTTAAAATCGTTATTTAACAGTAAATATGTAAAATATGAAAATTTAATTAAAACACTACGCTTCTCCTTATAAAAAAATAAAATTCACGAATAAAAAATAAGTAAATAAATTGATTTAAACACATTAAAACCTAAATTTAAAAAGTTTAAGTGCCAAATAATAAAAATCCAATTTTAAATGCTTAGGAAGACGAAATTCAAACTTACGTAGCCCTTCTTACTCATAAACAGTATTAATTTCATATAAACCGTACGAGTAATAGTCAGTTAACAAAAAAGAAAGAAAAAAGTTAAAATTGGGATATCTTTTTAAAACCTCGTACGTAGAACTTTACTAAAAAGGATAAAATTAGCAGTAGTAGCATGATTTTAATAAAATACCAATTAAACAAAATAAAGTTTGAAAACACTCACACTTTCAGCTAAACATCAGGCACTAAAAAGATATAATTATTTCACTGAGAGCACATTCAACCACGTCTTCACACCACGAAACCTATACACAATATATATATATATATATATATATATATATATTATATATATATATATATATATATATATATATATATATATATATATAAATATATATATATATAATATATATATATATACTTTATAATATATTATATATATATATATATATATATATTATATATATCGCTGAATTCTCTTTAGCCAATGTAACCAAGGACGATGGGAATGATGCGAAGGTCAGGGTTTTTCAACTTCGCAGATGCTGTGCCGATTCCAATGACCCGGCGCGGTGCGATTGGAAAATCCTACAGTGGCATATCGTGCAGCTTGCGTTGTGCGATGCGGTTTGGTGCGGAGCGCAGGGCGCATTGAAACATAGAGGTGTGGTGAGTGGTGTGGTGCGGTGCGGTGCGGTGCGCAAAATTCCGGTGCTTGGGAAACAATTGTATTGGGTGCTTACTTATACTCTCAACCAATAGCTTTAAGAGGAGTAGTCTCAAATTTGTGTCATGTTTTATACATGAAAATCAAGTATCATATCTTTATAATCGCAAAACTTTAAATTATTTTCTAAAACAAAATTGCAATAAATTTTTTTACTAAACTACTGTGTTTTAAAAGTGCTTAAATTTCATTTTATATATTTTAAAAATTTAAACGGAGAAATTGAAGTAAAATAAATAAATAAAAAATAATAATAATTAATAATTAAATAAGAGGTGGATTCTTTTCAAGCAATGTTACTGTTTATGTTTATCGTAATTAAAATGTATATTTTATTTAAATTACAGAGTAACCAAGAGAATGCGGAAGACATTGAAAATGCAACGAATATGCAAACAAATATATACGTCTTTGCAATTTATGTATAATTAATAATTTTTTATATAATAATTAAAAATTTATTAGTAAATTTTTTTAATAATAATGATAATGTTGAAAGTTTAATAAACACAGACCGATAAATTACCCAAGATACCTTAATTAATGTCGTAGTCATAAGCTAAAAGTAACAGAGTAACGGCACTTTCGGTACTTTACTTTTCCTTTCAAAGAAACGGATTAACGATAACAGAGTTACTTTTCCCAAGTAACTAAGTACCAAAGGTGGCAAGGGAATGGGGAAATTTTTAAAATGGGGGAACATTTTATTTGTTTATTCTAGAATCAAAATATTACCATCACTAGATGCGTCTAGTCTTTCTGATTCCAAATATATCTAATATGCTTGAATTCTTTTGAAAATAAATCAAATATGGGACCGCGAAATTAAAAGGGTGAGCCTCCCAAAAACACTTGGACCCCATAGCTCAAAATATATTCCTTGCAGAACATTTACATTTGAACCAGTAGCTTTAAAAGATAAAATGACCATATACACCAATTTTCATCAAAAGCTGATACGTAGTACTGGGTGAAATTGTTTGATATGTTCTTTAATGCCCCAAAAGTATATAAAAGTAGCGTATGTGCGTGAGGCTAGGGGAGTAGCACATCTCTTCTCTGAAATTTTAACCAATAACATCAGGACCATAATACTTGACGTTTGGTCCATACGTTGTTTTCCTGAATTAAAAAAAAATGTATGTTGCAAATCCCCAACCCTAATATATATATATTATATATGATATATAGGTATATATATTAGTATATATATATATTATACTATATAATATAATACTATATATATATAATATATATAGTATATATATATATATATATATATATATATATAATAACTCTTGCAATAAGATTTTTGAAGAAAAAAATAATTTTTAAAACCAAACAAAGGGTTTCCCGATGCGTATTTAATTCAATAAATGAAATAATTTATTAGCTACTATTGGAAAAATCTAAACAAGTTCATGCACCAAACTATAAAAAATTATTTAAAATATATATAAATCAAATATATAACTCGAATATTTAAATCAAAATTCTCTACTCTCGAATTATTCAAACATACGTGATAGTATTTATAACAACAACATTTTTCTTCTCAAGTGTGTAAAATTTTTAATAGAATTCATGGGAAGAAGTAAAAATATTTGCTCTAAAAACTTCGTAAAAATAGATTTGAAATTTTTATTAAATAAATTCCATTGGTATGGAATCTGATATTACTTCCCCTTCTCTCTTTGCAAGTTGAATACCTTTCATTTATCAAAATTTTCGATTTTTGTTTAGAAAAGAGGTAGCCAATATAAAAACTACACTGATATAAAGAAAAGGTGAAAGTAAAATACGATTCAAAAAATGTTTGTGTTTTTCTTTTAGACATCTCTCTCTCTCTCCTCTCCATCTCTCTCTCTCTTCTCCTCGTCTTCTCTCTCTCATCTCTCTCTCTCTCTGTCATCCTCTCTCGTCTCTCACTCCTTCTCTCTCCCTCATCTCTTTCTCTCTCTCTTCTCTCTTCTCTCTCTTTCTCTCTCTCTCTCTTCTCTCTCTCTTCATAACCTTAAAGTGTAAATACTTTTAACACTATTTTTTTGTTAAGTACACTAATGAAAAGTGTAATTTTAAATAAATCTTATATAAGGCGCCCGATTTAATTCTTCATCCATCTTATAATCCCATCAGATTTCTTCCATTCGCAATGACGGATATTGAGATCCATATAGAAAAAAGGAATTTATTGGTGCATAAAACTGGAAGTGCTTCATTTAAGAATTGCACATACTGGTATATCAAAACAATGAAATAACTAACATACATATAAAATTACTTACTTTTGCCTCATTGTATATATAGGCAGTAAATAGGTAAGTTAAAGATTTGTTATTAGCTTCCACTTGATGTAACAGGTAGAAAAATTAATTCCATCCTCTCGTCATCTCTTCGTCTCTCGTTTCTCTCTCTCTCTCTCTCTCATCTCTTCTCTCTCTCTCTCTCTCTCTCCTCTCTTTCTCTATATTTTCACAAAACACACATACAACATATATATATATACTATATATATATATATATATTATATTATATTATATATATTTATTATATAATATATATATATATATATATATATATATGTATGTGTGTGTGTGTGTGTGTGCAATTCCAGGAAACACGCAGTGGAAAAATGATAGGGAGGTGAAAACAAAAGGGTCAGAAGATAGAGATTGGAAAGAAGAAGTAAAATCTGAAATGATCTGAAAGAACAAAAATCTGAAAAATCCTTATCAAGAAGTGATTTAACAATATTTTCCATAAGAGAGAAAATGTTTCTGATCGAAGTAAGAGTAACTACTTAAAATGAAAAAAATACCATAGGTTTGATTCGAGATTTCAGAAAAGTAAAATTCTATACATTGAATTTAATTTCATTTGAAATCTGGGATCGGAGAGTTAAAAAATATTTTAACAACTCTCTCTTGGTAATTTTGAAATACTAAACACGGATATAAAATAAAAAAGAAGAAAATTGAAATAATAAATCATGGCAGGTGAAGCTGCTTAACTCGAAGTAGGCGAGTCATACAAAAAAAATCGAAATTTTCTTCCCATGGTAACAAGGGGATGAAAACCCCCTTTTACAATAATGTTCTATTGATGAATTCTTCTAGTAATTGCAAACACTTGCAGTTTTGCAGTAAATGACGATATGAATATATATATATATATATATATATATATATATATATATATTATCATATATATATTCTGTAATATATATATATATAGATATATATAAATATATATATTTTTAAATAATATAATATATATATATATATATATATATATATATATATATATATATATATATATATATATATTATATATAATATATGTTTTAAATATTGCATAGCTCAGTGGCAAAGCATCGAGTAGTATTGTCCTCAGTCGCAACACGCGGTGGTTCAATCCCAGAGAAGGCAGTAATTCTTTACCTTCCACTAGCATATTTCTTTGTTTAAGATATATAATATATATATATATATATAATATATATATATATATATATATATATATAATATATATATATATATATATATATAATATATATAATAAATATATATTATATAATAGTATATATTATATATATTTAGTATATATAGTTAGTATATATATATATTATATATAAAGCTATATATATATATATATATAGATATATATAATATATATATATATATATATATATATATATATATATATATATATATATATATATATATATATGATCTTATTTCCCCAGGAGATTTGCAATTTTAACATAAATTTTAATCCTGAAAGGAAAGTCTTTTACAAATCATCATTTGCTCTTAATAAATTGAACACATTTAATTGCAATTTTTTTCTTAGGTGTGCAAGCAACCAATTCTGATCTGTCATCGTTACTTGTTAAAAAATCATTATCTGCGTCATTCTTTGGGTTATCCAAAGGTGCCTTTTTAGTATGACTTAAAAACAAGTCAACCAAGGAATGATAAACGGTATGTCCATTCCTTTGCTTAACCTTGTTGACATATCTAATAACTAATTCTAAAACTCTACCAGTCAACCAAAATGGAAGTTTTAACTTATTGACTTAATCAAAATGATATCGTTTACCTTGTTTTTATTTTCTCAGGAGGGCTCATAAAGCTTATTCCTGGTTTCTCTTAAACTGAGTAAGTACTCCTCATATTAAAGTTCTTTAAATTTTTTTTAGATTTACCCCTGTATATCAAGAGTATTTTCAAGAGTTTTTTGATCTGTATCTATCCATATGTCAGATTCCTCATCCATTAGAATTAAAGATGAGTTACAATTTAACCTCAAAAAGGAGTTGGAAGGTATTATTTGGATGTCACTTGGTTCTTATCAATAGGTTATTGAACTAGAATTTATTACATTTTTAATTAATGACAATGTGGTCAAAAACTAAAAATAGGACAGTTTTACACGACCGATGAATTTATACATGCAATTTTTCACAGTTCTAATTTGTCTTTCCCAAAAGTCATCCCACCATGCTGAATACAGGGGAATTTAGACATGTTTGATATTATTGTTAGAGAGTTCCTTTTGAAACTCATCAGACTCTAGTGCCTTAGAATAATAGTGCTACCTTTTTCAAAAGTGAGGGCATTGTCAGTATAGAAGTAATCAGGAGATAGAGTAAAAATAACAAAAGCGTTGAAAAGCCAATTGGAAATTTTGAAACTCATGTCTGGTATTAATTATAAGTGAATTGCTCTGATATTGAGGCAAGTGAACACCAGAATGAATATTTTTTCATTCACATTGGTGTTCTCATTCTTAACAAAAATATACCCTGTGTAGTCTATGCCATCAAATTTGAAGTGTATTACAAGGTGCACATAATGATGATTGGGCAGGTCCGTATATTTGGGATATTTGAAAGAATGAACATTGATTTTAGTGCAAATCATGCAATCTTTAAAAACATTTTTTACTGCATGTCTAACTTTTGGAATCCAAAAATCCTTGGTTTCTGAGCAAAGTTTTGATAGAGTCCACACCAAGATATCGAACTTTTTTGTGATAATTTTTAATTAATAGGGATGTAAAATGATGGAATCTTGAAAGGATAATGAGATTATGAACATTATAATCAAAATAAGTAAACTTGGAAATTCTACCCTTTGGTCTTAAAATACCATCACCATCTAGGAACAAATTAAGATTATTAACTAATAAAGGGAAGTTATCATTTTTATTATGAGATTTCAAGAACTCTATTTCTTTGGTATAGCAGGTTTGTTGAACAATTTTTATCCAGTAACCTAAAGCTTTTTTTTATAAGAATCTTCTTTAGCTTTATTACAAATGAAAGAAAACAAAAATACTTTGTAATATTCATGACCTTATTAAAGCTGGAATATTTATTAATATTATGATAACATTATAAGGTAAAATATTATTTATATTGGTATCAAAATTAACATTAGGTGTTGCAAAGATTTTTAATTCAGTTGGAGATACAATAATGGGTGCTGAGGCCATTTACTAAAATCTTGTGTCAACCATGTGAGTCCATTCAACCAAAATTCTAATTTTTTTTGAAATTTTTATCAGAGTTTTGCTCTGTGTGGACATAATTGAAAATAAATTTCAATTTATGTTAACACTTTAAGTCCTCCAGCAGAACATTAAAATCCTTAATCTTATTATTTACATATTTAGCCTTAATCTTAGTTTCACCGGTAATTATCCAGTTTAGCACTACCTGAGAGTCAACGTTTTTGTTTACATAGTCAAAAATAAATTGAGATTAAGAATCTAAAATAGAGCTCAAACGCTTCATTGCTAGAATTACACCTAAAAGCTCCAATGTGGGAACACTAAATAATTTCCTAGAGTTTCCAGGAGTTACCTTAGATTTATCAAATAAAGTATTATTATTATTATCATTGAAACTATAAGCTACAAAGCCATAACAAAGGTAAAAGCTATCACAAAATATGTTAAGAACATAAGATTGACGCTTATTTAATGCTTGTCTGGGAGAGCTGATATTTGGTAGTAAACTTAGATCTTTTTTAAGCTTACTCCAATCAGACACTAGATCATCTGACAATGACTGATCCCATTCAAACTTTAGTTGCTAGGTTTCTTTAATTAAAAGCTTGAATTTAACTGTAACAGGCAATGCAAGCACCATGGGATCAAACACTTTGGATATTTGCGACAGAATTGGTAGTTAGTGTTTACATTGTCATTAAAATCTTTCAAGGCTATATGCATGGTATCATTATTAATATCAAATTGATAACCTAACTCTCTTTCATATATACACAAAATGCTGAATCAAAACCTCAACTCGCTTCCTCAGAGTTTGAATTCCATGATCTCAAAAAAAAACCTTCACTCTGCATTCTTGAGAATGTCAGGTCTATACAATTTGAAAGTTCATTAATATCATTGCCAGTAAAATTAAGTTGCAGATGTAGAATTCTGAGTTTTTAAAAAAAATTCGGAATTTTTGAATGAAAAGAGAGCGCTGATGCGCAGAGTG
>JABUQX010012430.1:60000-70000 GCA_015478945.1 Trachelipus rathkii
TATATATATATATAATATATAATACTAATATAGTATATATATATATTTATATATATATAATATATATGATATATATAAAGTATATATATATATATATATATATAATAGTATATATATATATTATATATATATATATATATATATATATATATATATATATTTATAATATATATATAATTATATAATATATATATATATATATATAATATATATATATATATATAATATATATATATATATATATATATCTATATTATAATATCTTTATTTTTATATATATCTTAAATATTAATATATTTTTTAAAAAATTAAAATATATATATATATATAATCAGAGGCGACTCCTACACTCTGGCTGCTTCGGGCTTAGCCAGAGTTATCATTATAGGAACGATCGATCTTCTACAAATTTCATAAAGTTAGCGATAAAATTCTCTTCTTTTTTTTTTTTTGTTTTTTTTTAAAAAGGCAAAATTAGTAGATATGAAAGAAATTATTGCATAATATATATAAGAGATTATTTAAAAGTATTTATAATTTTTTTTAAAAATAATGCTAGTTTTCAATCAATTATTAAAGCTGACGGCAGAAGCTTCTCCGAAATAGCGTAGTGAAAAACAATAACAGTTACCCATAGAATATATTTTATAGTAAAGAAAACATAAAGTTAGGAATAACTTAAGTATCTAGTATATATATATATATATATATAATATATATATATATATAATAAAATATAAGAATAGTATATATATATATATATATATATATATATATATATATATATATATATATATATATATATGTTTTACAGTTGTCACCACCACTCACGGGCAGAGCCCTATTCAGGGAGGGGGTGTTACACGCCAAAATTGCATCCGCTAGCGCAAATTACGCAGATGAGCACAGACGCAGGCTTTAAAGTGAGGGAGATTAGATTCAGCAGGAAAACACAGAAGATGGAAGAGAGTTCCACCGAACAGAGGTGGCAGGACAGAAGGAACCCCGCAGCGAACTAGCCTGGAGTTACGCAAATATTACACCAAAACTCGTGAGCAGACAGTCAGCCGGCCTTGTGTTACCGTGGGCGTCGTAAAGGTGGTGGTACGCGAGTGTAATTTCCCTCGAACACCTGCTGCTGCGGTACGGTACCTATAGAAAGAGATAAAGCACCAACACCTCGCCGCAAAGAGAGAGGGTCAAGTGAAATGGAATATATATAATATATATATATATATATATATATATATATATATATATATATATTATATATATATATATATATATTATATATATATATATATATAGAGAGAGAGAGAGAAGAGAGAGAGAGAGATCAGAGAGTAGAGGGAGAGAGAGAGAGAGAGAGAGAGAGAGAGAGAGAGAGATGATTGGAGAGAGAGATAGAGTGAGTCAAGTAGTAAAAAGTTACTTGGAGTCGTCGCTGATATATATCAATATATATATATATATATATATATATATATATATATATATATATATATATATATATATATATTATATATATATATATATATATATTATATATATATATATAGGCCCTTTTAAAATAAGTTCTTTGATGTAAATTTGATTCTTCTTGGTTCTTGATGTAGGCCTCTATATGAGTTGTGGTGATGATTTAAAAATCATAAACAAATAATAATTTATTTTAATAAATTAACATCTGTCTCCCCTTTATTGAGATTTTCTCTTTTTCTAAAGTTTCGATGAGTAGTCACAGACTTTTCCTGCGTTTTGCCTCCCTTGCTTGAAAGTTGCATTTTTTTTGTAATTCGGATTCTTTCTTCTTATGAGCAAGCAAGTTGGTAGTGAGTCCGACTGAGTATGAGAAGAGAATGGAAAAATGATCAATTCAAGGATGAGGAGAAGCCTTTTATACATTTTGTTACTTACTTATGTCAAAATTTTGCTTACGCAACTTTTGACATAAGTATGAACATAAATTTTAATTTTTATGAATATTGCTTCCCACGGTAAACACGGAGTGGTAAAGTATATAAATACACAATATAAAAGAAATAATAATCATTCAAATGCGTACATATTTGGGGCATTTGAAAATGCACACAAACTTATAAAATATGTCAAAGACTAAAAATAATAAAAAGAAATATAAAATGACAATGACATCCAAAAATAAGCATATCTGATTATGTCCTTAGACATAAGCACACATACAAACATTGGAATGTAAGAGATTACAAAATAAAAAATGGTATATAAACAAAATTCAAGTTATACAATGAAAGGTACATTCAAATACAAGAATATTTGATTATATCCGTTAGATATAAGCAAACATACAAACATTTGAATGCAAGAAAATACAAATGCTATAAAATATTAGAGTTATCTCACACAAGTTGTTATGAGAATGGCACGACGAGGAATCGTGGAATCTTGGTAAGAAGATTAAGTCTCTACGTGAATATCTTGATCCATGTAGGCCAATATTGAGCGTTTTCATTGTGAAGAGAAGCTCTAACACTGGATGAGACAAACCTATGGAAATCCTGAAAAAGAACTTGCTGCGAATCTGGTTTGGTATAGAATTTAGTGTTCTACAGCCACCACATGGGCGTCACTCACCTGGAGTAATTTTGAAACGAGATGATGTGGTGACGACCAAAGGGATTAAGAAAGTTGAAGGATACCGGTTCAGTTTTTGCCATTGTAAATTCTTCTTTTGTATAAATATTTGAGATGGTACTGAATTATTCAGAAGAAAGGATCCTGAAGGTTCGTAGTGGAATTCAAAATGTTCAGACCATAATCCAAAATTATCTGAGAATGATAAAAGAAGTCCGTATTGATAATGTTCGCTTGAGTCATCTTCTTGGAGTTTTCTGATTTGGATTTTTTAGTATTATTGTTGCTTTTCTTTTTCTTCATTTCGGTCGTTTCCTTTTGCAGACGAACTTTTTTTTCTTTTTCTGAGGAGGAAGGAGTTAATAAGATAAAGTGTAAGTATCCAATTCTTTGTTGTTTGGCATCGTAATAAGAAGTTATCAGAAGGAGCTGATTGAAGTTCTGGGCGTTTTCCTCCGGGTTTACAAATTATATAGGGCAGAAAACTTGCTAAGTTGGTGGCATCTTTAGAGAGCGAGGCCCAATATAGTTTAATAATGGCAATCTAAAAATCCATTATTTTAAATGAATTATTTATTCAACATAAAGGTAATAAAAGTTGCCTGTCTGTTGAGATACTCTTTTCTTCATAAGTAAAATTAGCAGTTTCAGACTTTTCCTGCGTTTACCTCCTTTCCAATTTTTTCTTTTTGAAACATGTTTGAAAATGAGATGAAGTCAATTCTGCTGTGGCTGGTTTTTTCTGAATTTACTCCTTTTTCTTGAAAGTTGAGTTTCTTGTATTCGGATTTCTGTCGTCGGAACCAAGCAAGTCGAATCCGAATAATGAAAAGAGAGCCGAGAGAGAGAATTGCTCAAACAAGCAAAGGAAGCCTTTTATACAATTGTAAGTACTTATGTCAGGAATTTTTGTTTACGCAAATCAGACACAAGTTACTAACATAAATATAAATTTTAACTTTTACAAATAGTTATAAATGAGGAATAAATAATATATAATCATATATAATAATATATATATATATAATTATATTATATACCACTATATATTATAATATATATATATATATATATATATATATATATAATATATATATATATATATATATATATATATATATATATATTATTTTTATGATTTTACTTTTTCAGGGTATTAATTCATAATTCTTATTAAAATCAGTCCGTTTATCGCTCATAAATGAGAATTATTTTGAAATACTTTTAAATTTTAATCACGTTCCAATGCGATTTTTCCTTTTATCGAATGTTTAATTACACGAATGTTAATCAATAATTATTTGCACCCATGAATAAATTTGGCTAATTGAAATAAGCTTTTAATTTATATATAAAATGAAATTAAATAATTATGCCTTTGAGTGTTTAAATATTTCAATTAATTTTTTTTTTATTTAATTTCTTGATTTTATTTATTTCGGTAAATTTTATTACTTTTTTAAACTGCCTTTGGAGTTTTAAATAAATGGATTAATTTGTTTAATTAATTTATTACTATTTTATAAATACTGTTTTATTTTTAATTCAAGAAGAATCTTTATTAATTAAATAATAAAATTAGGTTAAAGAGAAGGCTAAAAACTTATACCTTTTTCCTTTTTATTGTTTTATTTTCAAGTTTTATCTATCTCGAATAAGAAAATAATGAACTTTGAAACTGCAGAGAAGCTGAATCTAATTATTTGACATCTAGAAAAACGTATGACTTATTGAAGTTCAAATTACTTAAAAAACAAACAAACAAACAAACAAACAAACAAACAAACAAACAAACAAACAAACAAACAAACAAACAAACAAACACAAACAAACAAACAAACAAACAAACAAACAAACAAACAAACAAACAAACAAACAAACAAACAAACAAACAAACAAACAAACAAACAAACAAACAAACAAACAAACACAAACAACAACAACAACAACAAAAAATATGTTAATAAAATAACTATTTGTCACTCAGTTTAGGAGAGTTTTTTTTTATTTAGTCTTCAGTTTGAATTCGATGGAACATTTATAATTTTTATTCTAATTAAGTCAATTTTATGATGTTAGCTACTCATTGAATCTTTAATTAGTAATTTAAATGCAAACAATATATAATAATATATAATATATATATATATATATATGTTCATATAATATACTATATATATATATATAAAAGATATATATACTAAATGTAATATATAAATAATAATAAATAATATATATTATAGTTAATATATATATATATATATATATATATATAATAGCAAGCAATAATAAAAATAGTTAGATACAATAACAATAGTGGTTATAATCAAATAAAATAAAATAATAAAAATAATAATTATAAATAATAAAATAATAATAATAATTAATAATATAATAATAATAATAATAATAATAATAATAATAATTAATATTAATACTTAGATAAAATAATTAATTAATAATTATATAGAATTAACAATAGATAATAATATATCAATAAAATTAATATTAAAAAATAATGATTTTAATAATATTAATAATGAAAATATAATAAAAGAAATACTACTACTACTATTACTACTACTACTACTAATAATAATAATAATACCAGTAATAATAATAATACAGTAATATAAATAATAATACCAGTAATTAAATAATAATATACATAATAATAAAAATAATAATACAAATATATATTAATAATATGAATCAATAATTGATAAACATGAAAAATAGAGAAATATAAAATAAAAATATAATAAAAAATATTAATAATTTAATTAATAATAAAAATAATAAAAGTAATAATAAAAATAATAATAAGAATAATAAAAGTTATTAATTTTATCTCCAACGCTCTAAATATTTATTTTTGTTATTAGTTTCCTTAAAATAATTAACTTTTCAAAATAATTACAAAGAAGAAGTATATATATTTAACTTACATTCCCGATCTTTCGTCTCCACACTTAGACTCGCAGAGAATTCTTTAAGCGAAGAGTATTTTAATTGATAATATAATAAGTATATCAATTGCTATTAAATCTGACTGATATTACATTAAATTTTATGTTAATGTCTGGTCTACCTGTTTTGATGTAGATGGCCTCCATAATTTTAAGTTTCTGGACTTCACACGATTCCGTATCAATATTGTGAAAGTGCTTTAGAAATTACCTATAGTGATTGACCATGAGACTTGTTGAAATGTTCAAAGATTTTGCTGGGACGGTAGCGATGTTGGTATGCCCTGTCCGAGAATCTATTCGCCGTGAAACCAATATATGTCGACGTACAGTCTGACTCAGGGCAGTTAAATTGGTACACAACTTGATGGTTGCCGGGCAAAGCATCTCTTGTGCTAAAGGAAGATGACAGTTGTTTGGACTTATGGAATAGTCTGACTTTAATTTTTGAGGTATCTTTGGTTTTGAGGTGAGAGTTCAAAATAATACGAAGGCACTTCTCTTCCTTATTGACTTTTATTAATAAAGTTTTCAAATGAATATTGTGGATGATCACCGTTAATTGAATTTTACTTAATGCGACAAATTTCTTCATCAAAAGTTTTCCAAGTTGAATTTTTGATGAGGAAATTTTCCGCATTAAGTAAAATTTAATTAACTCTGATCATCCACAATATTCAGTTGAAAAAAACTTAATAAATTAAAACCCTTGCAAATATATATATATAATAAAAGTAAAAATATATGAAAAATCGATAAATTTCTTCTTCAAAAAAAATTTCCAATGCCTATAGACTTCAATATGGAAGAGAAGTGCCTTCGTAATATTTTGAACTCTCACTTCAAAACTAAAGACACCTCAAAATTAAAGTCAGACTATACCATAAGTCCAAAGAACTGTCATCTTCCTTTAACACAAGAGATGCTTTGTCCGACAACCACCATGTTGTGTACCAATTTAACTGCCCTGAATCAGACTGCACGTCGACATATATTGGTTACACGACGAATGCGTTGTAGGACAGGGCATATCAACATCGCTACAGCTCATTGATTAATAATAATAATAATAATAATAATAAATAATTAATAAAATATAATAATAATAATAATAATAATAATAATAAAATAATAATAATAATAAAATATAATAAAAAAATATATTAATATAATAAAAATTAGAATAATAAAAATAATAATAATAACAAAATAATAATAATAATAATAATAATAATAATAATAATAATAATAATAATAATAATAATAATAATAATCATAATCATAATAACCATAATCATAATCATAATAATCACAAGCATAATCATAATAATCATAGGCATAGTCATAATCATATTCATAATACTAATCATAATAATAATAATCATAATAATAATAATATCATTATGATAATATTAATAATCATTAATGATATAATAATAATTATAAATTTAATAATCATATAATAAAAATAATCATATTAATAATAATCATAATTAATTAATATAATAATAATAATCATAATAATAAAAATAATAATCATAAAAAATAATCATAATTAAAAATCATCATAATTAATAATCAGATAAATAAATAATAATAATAATAAAATAATAATAATAATAATAATAATCAATAATAATAATAATAATAAAATAATAATAATAATAATAATAATAATAATAATAATAATAATAAAATAATAATAAATAAAAAGATAATAATAATAATGATAAAGAAAGTGAAATAAATAATAAATAAATAAAAAAATTCAATATAGAAAAGTACAATTCTCTTTATGATTAATAAAATAGTATTATCGATTATATATAAATATCATATATATTAGTAAATCAATGTATAATCTTTATATATTAACCAGGTCAGATAAATAGAAATATGTGAACAAAAGTAATTGTTCTGAATCATACTAACACTTTAAATACAAAAATGGAACAAAGATGGAGAATACCTAATTTAAAGAAAACAGGTAAGATAGTATTACATACTTCATTTACTCTAATTCTTCCTTGCCACTTTGATATATTCTTGTCGCGCTGAGAATATGAGTAATCAATTTAATTTTTACCAAAATATTTTACCGTGTTGTCTCAAATTGAATTACAATTTATTATAGTAATACTATTCTTTATCTCATTTTTCTCTGATTATAACTGAAATTCTTCAAGATCCAAATGAGAGAAAAATCAAGACAATTTCACCGCTCCGCAAATTAAAATGTCCTATTTCTTCAATTATGAATATTCCGTTAAATATTTTCATTCACTACAATATAAGCCTTTTGCGTATAACATGGATTAACTCTAAACCATAATGCTATATATCCATTAACCAACGAGTATATATATCGCATAGCAACTTTCAACAGAGTTACCACCATACATAATAAGTCATCAATATAAGTATATAGAATATATAATAATAGTAATTAATTCCTAATATTTAATACTTCACAGGCTTACTGTTATATATATATATATATATATATATATAATATCACTATATAATATAATATATATATTATATAATATATAATATATATATATAAGAATTGCATAAGCTCTTACAATCGTTTTTTAATTGTTTAATAGAATACTCATCAATTTAATAAATTTATCCACACACCACGCACACGCCACAACGCACACGCACCAAACGCACACGCACACGCACCACGCACACGCACACGCACACGCACACGCACCAAGCACACGCACACGCACACCCACACGCACACAAAATATATTATATATATATATAAATAATATATAATCTAATAATATATATATATAATATATATATATATATATTATAAATATAATATATATATATATAAATATATAAATATATATATATATTGAAAAATTTTCTGTTTTATTATTTGCATAGTATTATCAAACCAATAAGTTTGAAAACTTAAAATTGATTATTATTTTAATTATACTGCAAAGTTATTATATCTTTGTTCTCGGGGAAAGGTTCCCACTAACAAAAACATTGAAAGTAAACATAAGAAAATACAAAAAGACACAAAAAAAATCGAAAACACATTATTTAAGTGGCCTAAGAAAATCAATATTATAATCGATGTCCACATACACTCGATATCAAGTAAACAAAATACTTAAGGTTAGAATTGACATCTGGTTCAACCTTTTAATATCGAAATCACCCAAAGAGTTATTGAAAGGTCCCATTGTCCCGAAAAAAAGTCATAAAATTACCATATACGTATTAATAAATACGTATTTTTAAATTATTTTAAAAAGATAAATTTATAATAGTTCCCTCTTTTATCAAAATAAATGTACTTAAGAATGGAAAGAAAAAATAAAGAAAAAAAATATCTCTCTATATATATATGCTGCGAAAAAATAAAACGATTTTTTTTTTTTACAGAATGACACTACTGTTTAAATTTTTAAAATCTATGAAATAGTGATATATATAAATATAATATATAGTATATATAATATATTATATATATAATATATATATTAATAATATATATATATAATATATATATAATATAATATACTATATATTATATATATAATACTATATATATTAATATAATTAATATATATTATATATAATATTATATATATATATATAAATATATATATATTTCTATAACATTTATAATATAGAAAAAAATAATAAATATTATGTATATAAAATATATATATATAATGTATTATATATTATAGTATATATATATAATATAATATATATATATATGACATATACTGATATTACTCCTGAATTTTCAATGTGGGAAAAATGGTATAGAATAAGAAATACAGAGGTATAAAATATAACTTGTCTTTTAAACATTTATATTTATAGTATTTTAAAAGTGAAGCTTTCAAAAGACTTTTAAAATAACTTTTTATTAGTTTTAATAAGTATTTTGCGTTGCCAATTTGTTAAACGCTTATTATTATTATTATTACTTATTAATTATTATTATTATTATTATATTATATTATATTATTATTATATATATTATATTAATAGAAGATTATTAGTATATTATATTTTATTATTAATATTTTTTCTGGAAATATTTAACAAAAATTTTTTAATTTACCAATTTAGGGGGTTCGGGCCGACGGGGGATAGATAGACCTCGACTCCTGCCATCTTTGCAGTTAACCAGGAATTCCTTTAGTTAAAAAAAAAAAAGATACTCCCTCCCTTTCCACTCCGGTATACGTTAACTGCAGGGACCGGGGAATATAATATAGAGGGGACTGAAAGCCTCCCACCCGGAATCTAAAAAGTATATTATAATATATATAAAAATATCAAATATCAATTATTATTTATATATATATATATATAATAATAATATATAATAATATATATATTATTATATATATATATATAATAATATA
>JABUQX010012430.1:77500-105000 GCA_015478945.1 Trachelipus rathkii
TTATAAATGAAGATTATATGGATCTATTAAATTGACGTATATATTTTTATTGAAAGTAATGTCATAAAAATATTTATAATTTTAATAATATTAATACTCACATATTATTCTAATATTTTAGTTACTATATATATATATATTATATATATATAGTATATATATATATTGTAATATAAACTACTTGTGATTTATTATAATAATTAATAAATAATTTATTATATATCTAAAATTTTCACATTACAAATTATTTATATAGATAACGTCTCATTAATAATATAAGTATACTGAATGTATTTTTCCTATGTATTCGATTCTATATCCCATATTATTCGTCAGATAATATATTTCGGACTAAATCTTATATAAATTGAGTTATTTAACAGGTTATTTCAGCGAGTGTGAGAAAACATAGAACATTTCAAACCGTGTGTTTCCCACCGTGTAGAAGTGTTGAGTCTATCACAACTCCTCGAATATCAAAAAACAGTGTGATCAGCCAAAGTCTAACATATTAGACTAGTTCATTAAAGGATTTTCAGAGTGTGCACGTTCTAAAAAGTTTATGATTTTTTATCCCCTTTTTTGAGTGGTGGTTACCTGTATTTATATATATGGTTCGTTTGAAGATACCGATTTTACTCGGCCCGTATTAGCTTCCACATATCAAAGGGGAGTTACGTGTTGTGGTTGGCCTAAAGGAAAGAGTCCTTGATATATATGTATTCACATAGACAAATTTTTAGTATGTATCATATCGAATTTAATCAGTTGACCCCATCGGGTTCATACACATGAGCTTAGTGAGATTTATAAATGCGTTGCTATTTCATAAAGCTTGTTGTGCAGCTGGTTTGCTCTTATAACAAGTAGTTGAAACATATAATCTGATATAAGATGAAATATAAATTACTTTCAATATAATTTTAATCATTCGATTAATCGCTATGTAGTATTGGAGCTCCCCAACAGTTATAGCCTGTCTTTTAGTTGTGAGCAAACCACTCCTTCTTTTCGCTTTGAGGAAATGAGAAATAGAAGTATAATTATGGTCAGAAAAACCTTCTAAAATTATCGCCTATATTTTTCTACTCGTTTAATGATGATAATACTAGCATGACCCACAGAATGTTTTTGGGTAGACCCTTATTAAAGATGCTCCTCTAAGAGGAGGGTGTTTGTCTCTCCTTAGACGTACTTTGGAGTTCAAAATTCGCTCTTTGCAATAGAAAAACCATATGTATAGTTGTTAAGTTAAATCTTGAGAAAGTTGTAAGTCTGGTTTATACAAGAGTTTTGATTGTGAAGCTGTATTTGGAGAGTGCACTCGTTATTCTGAACGAATCCGGTAGATGGGCGTTCACATCGCGCTCACTTACGCATATCTTTCTTATAATAAAGATCTCCATGATTACAAAATAGATAATTCTACTAATTGTTTCGGTGTGTCTTAAATTGAAATAACCTCACTCATTTATCTTACATCGACCTATAAATTTCCTTAAGATATATGTGCACCTCGAAATTGGGTATCTCGTTAAGTTTAGACCCCGAAATATATTTATCCCTGTCCTAGCTGAGTTGTTCTCTCTGTTGACCAAACCCTGTTCTTAATTAAAATTAACCCATACATATATTCTCTTAACTACCTCAAATTCTATATACAAAACATCTTACCACCACAATAATCATATGTAAATTTCACCCCTATAAAAGTTTACCGTTCATAATCTTCACACACTCATAATAACCTTTCTAGATACTCCATGTATCACACATGTGTTTTCGATACTCTAAACATTAATTTTCTCAAGTGCTCTAAAATCATTCTAAAATTAGTAAGAGATACCTTACGATTCAAACCCTGCTTATACATTCCACTGGTTTCTCTTCAACATCATATCTTAAGCAACTAAAAATTTGATACCAATTCGTTGCTCTTCATTTGATTATATACATTTCATTTCCGCATAAAGTTTGCCAGTAACCTACTACGAGACCTGGAATCTCTAAATTTTATATTACATTTCCTTACAGAGAATGTATATCTTTACATATACCCTTCTTATGTACCAGTCATTTTCTAATATAGAGAGCTCTCTATACCGAAAAAGAATTGTCTAACAGTAATTACCTACTACAATACCTCATTCATCAAAACCTACTTCTTCCCTTAATCAATAAACTACGGTTCCTCGCGTGTTACCTCGAATTTTACACCCTCTTCGAGATTACATTTATAATAAATCGTTCACAAAAAAACTCTACAGTCTTCAACTTCCTTCTAAGAATATCCTTTCAACCCTTAAATTAATCAATCTTCATTACACTAAACATTTTCATTCAACCCACGCCTCCATCTATAACCCATATTTCCTAATGGTGTCTACCCTAACTTAAAATTCCCTGTAAAAGATTGCTTTACATTGCTGAAAACTCACTATCTCCTTCACGATCGACATCGTAATATCAATCCTACAAAATCAATATCCTTCTACATGAATAATACAATAATCAATTCTCTTGAATATCTCCATACAACTCTACTTTAACGAATCATATCAACGATTTATAATTAAACCAAATGGGACCACCTTATTCCTATTGTATCTAACAGCAATTTACAAGAAACGATAAAAAATCAATCGAATCGCGTTTGTCTGCTATGATAATTCAAGAACAATTTTTAATCTCACACCCAAAAAAAAGATAGTGCAAGACAAACGAGTATGACATAAAACAAATTAATAAGATATTTATTGAGCACGCACGACAATGTTGTTATATCACATAAAAATAATATGACTGATCTATAATATCATAATGAATATTCAAATATTATCATGTATACTCTTAGTATAATTTTGCTTTATTTACTCAGATATTTTCCAGTGTATAATAATGTTTGCGATGATAAACGAAACGAACTCCTCTCGAGTGTTAATATAAGAACGAAAAAGCAAATGATATTTTATATTTACATTATCCTCAGCTTTATAATATTAAATTAATACGTTTCTTTTATATTCTCTTAGGATTAAACTCTTTATATTAATCTCCTAATCTTGAAATTTTTCATATGATCTTTATAAACAGAGCACTCTATCTTTATACTCTCTGCTCATAAATTTGAGTCATTAATATCGATAATTGAGCTTCATAATACTTGAAATTATATTGAGTATAATCATTACCAATGAGTTTTTTAATCTTAGAATATGTAATATGTATATTAAAGAAATTAGTTTGAATTCTATTTCATGGGTTACAACATTTGAATAGTGATTTCAAAAAATGGAAAAGTCAGATCAAGAATAGTCACAGGTGCCAGCAACAAAGTATGGTTGGAAATAATAAGATTTATTTTTATATATTATATTAGTATTTTTATATTTATAACTACTAATAATAATATATATATTATCATTATGAGTTAGTATAGATAATAAAACATCATAGTACTTATTAATTAAAAATTTTCATATTGAAAATTTTCAATAGAAATCTTGAATCTCTACATATATCTGTTTGTTATATCCTATCTATTCATATATATCGAGATTCAAATATTTAGTAACGTTTTTTAATTAGAAATATATTTCTGAATATTTGGTTTCATATAATATAGTTCGAAAGAAAATTCTTTTAAGTTGTTGAAAACATCTTAGTTTTAAAAGTAATATAAAATTATTTTATATAATACTATATCTAAATATAATATGAACAATATAGGTATTATTCTTTAAAATATATAGATAATATTATAGATAATGTAGAACCTTATAAAGTATATATATAATAATATTATGATTTATAACCTCCATATGAACCAACTTTAAAATAATCGGCAAATTATACGTTACACGAATTGTTATAAAGAAAGAAAAGCACAATGCATTAGCAAGAAGTAAAGTACTTATATACTGTCTTCTTCTATTGGTATCAATACCACAAAAGAAAGGCTCAGTTAGATTCCTTGAATAACCTTGATGATTCTTTTATAAGTGTTCGTGTCTCATTTATAATAATCTTTATATTTAATAATCTATATACCATTACTCTAAAATGATCTAACTTTACATTGGTTATAGTCTTAATGTATTTATATTTTAAAAACGGTACCTACACTTATATATCTCAGAATTATAGCTTGTCGACTCTTTTGACTTAGGGATAATTATGCTTATATATTAAAAAAATACATAAATATATTAAATAATAAATTTATACCTAAATACCCCGTTAGAGTGTACTAAATAAATATAGTAATATAGAGTAACATATAAGTAAAAATATTAATGATTTACTCATTTTAAATATTTTATAAGATTATATTATTTATCAATATAAATAAACTCGAATTATATATATTATTTTAATATAATAATAATAAAATATTTTATAGCGACATATAATATATTATAAATGAGTGTACTAATTACACGGAAACTATAATATATCCTAACTAACCGAAACACCACACAGTGAGCTCACTCTTTATATATACATACATATATTCGTAGGTCGACACAGCAGACTTATTGTTAACTCTAGTATATTTATTATTTGCAAATAACAGCAAGTACGGAAGACACTAAAACACGAACCGCCCGGGTCCATGCTTTTTGACTTCACCACAAAGTTGAGTATTATAATTTTATTTATTGTTTTATATGAACGCGACTATTTTAAGAACACAGATCAGTTCATATATTATATACTTCCACAGACAGAAAAAAAACTACATATTAAACTAGGTATACATTTTGAATTAAACTTAAACTATACCTAAAATTAAAATTAACACAAATATGTATTAATACTAATAATAATTGTGATAAGTTATAAATAATTAATATAATATTCACCACGATATAAACTACACTTGATGATAAATACGCGCACCAATAGTTAATTAAGAGTCTAAACAATAATAATTCATTATAGTGCTTTAAATAAATAATGTTTCCGAAATGAACATTATCATTATATTATTTATTTTAATATATTAATTAAATCGATATATTTACTAATTATATATATATGGATCTCTAATTAGTTTTATTTTTACTCATAAATTAAATACATTCACAGTATATTTAGTGACTGTATCTATATTATATACTTAATTGTACTATATAGGTAAATGAGTCTTGTTATATATATATATATATATATATATATATATATATATATATATATATATAATATATATATATATATATATATATTTAATATATATATATATATATAAAATACAGTGGCGTATCCAAGAGAGGGCGCCAGAAGGGCCTATATGACCATCCCACCCCACCGAAATTATTTTTGAAAACACTACGCCAGTTTTTATATATATACAGGTGGATCACCGAAGGTAAAAGGTATTGTTTAAAAACATTTAAAAAATCCAGAGGGACTTTATTTAAAATGATTCTTTATCAAAATTTCCCCCCCCTACCTACAAAAATAAAAAACATTATATTTATTTTAAATATAACATATTATTATTAATGACTAGACCTAATTAAGAGTGCCATAAAATGATAACAGGTTACTGTCAGCATCAATGATTATGTTGGCTCTCACTTTAGGACTGTATATGAAATAAAAATCAAATAGTAATATAGTTTAACTACAATAATAACCTAGTATATAGGTATTAACTCACAAAATGATTAACTCAAATAAGTTACAATGCTTGTATATGACTATTATTTCAAAATAATTTTTTAATACGAATAATTATTATTATTTACATCATATATATTATATCATATATTATTAACATTATATTAAAAACAAACATCTTAAATTATGTCTTTAAAATTATAGATAATACCTGACTACTTAAGATTACCAGAATAGTTATATGGTACTATGCTTACTTACTAATAGTTGAAAGTATGCTCTTATTAAAACATAAAAATGTTATTTATATAAATAAGTATAAGAAACGATTATTATTTGTCCTGGTCCCACCACACCCCCCCCCGAAACACAAGTATCCTGGGGATTGATACTGATAATCCAAATAGTGTTTAATTTATAATAAGATAGCTACAAAATATTACAGCTTTAGTATAATAATATTTTCTATAAAATACTAGGCTATTTATTTTATTTATTATAAACTTATTTATATAACTAATATTACTAATATTTCAGATCTTAGAGTTTATTTATAATACGAGTATACCTCTAATAATGCCAGAATATGTACTGTGATCTATTACTCTCATTTGCTTTATAAGGTATAATAATACTCACATATTTATAAAAAAAAACAAATTATATATATATATATATAATATCTCACTAAATAACCCTACGTTATGATATGATATAGTAGTGATGTCATATAGCGTGATTGCTTGGCCATATTTAAAGAAACCTTAAATAAGTTTAAACTCCTCTGTAATAGTTTATAAAATCTGTGTTCAAAAAATAATAAATTACTACTTCAAATTATATTTTATATTAAACATATTTTAATAGCGATATATATCATATCACTATTAAATTATATTTATATATTATATTATAGTAGGGTTTTCTATCATTATATAATATAAAATAAAAACGCTTACTCAACATCTAAAGATATGTTAGGCTCTCTTATATTCTAGGTAACTTTGAGTAATATTCAGAATAATTAAAATTCTATAAATTATTATATAAAATTACCTCTAAAATACCTTCCGTTATATAAATATATATATACTAATATAGGCTCCATTTTAATGGTGTTTAATAACCCTGTACCTTTTGCAACTTGCTGACATTCTTTTATTTTTTTTCTCTCTCCTTTATTCTCTCAATATTATATTGAAGTTATTATTACTTAGGCACTTATGAATTTCAGTGGTGATGAACATGATTAAAAGTTCGAAAATATTTTAAATAATTAATTTTACAAATCACATTTATATCAATATTAAAAATTAAAAAATTTGAAAATATCTCATCAGTGTTTGCAGAAGTCACAAGAAAAACCAAAATTGCATATTTGAAACTCAGTCGCATAATAGCCTTTATTATAATAATCCGAGTAAACTCAAAACGGTAAATAAAAGGACAATCTCATAAAAAAAAAATTATTTTTTTTACATAAATGAGTAGCATATTCTCGTAAATAAAAAGGGTACCGAGACAACTAACAGGAGAATAACAACAATTAACATTACATCATTTTCCTGGAACATTACAGCGCCTAAACAGGGTCTTATTTACAGAAATGTAAAAAAATAATAATAATTAAAAAAAAAAATAAAAAAAATTCGTATGGGAGCCCTCGAAACCGAATCGGGGGACTGATAGAGGAGACGGTCTCTCTATCCCCAGATAGTGTTAAGGTCTGGATATATCCCCCGCGACACCAAAACCAAAGAGCGGGGGTTCCGTATAGACTCCTCCCGGAGGGGTGGGAATATAGTTAATCCTACCCTTCGTTTCCCTCCGGAAGGCCGAGAGACCCCGACTCCTGCCATCTTTGCGGTCTACCCTTGGGTATTTTTTAGTTAAAAAAAAAAAAAAAAATTAAAAAATTTAAAACCTACGAGTCGTAAAACGTAACTGGTCCTATATATTTTTGAATTCATTTGTCCGTCACCTTAAATTGACTTGTATATTCAATATACTAGATAAATTATATAAAAAAATTAATCAAAAACTGACGGAGTCGTGAAACATAAAAGGTACCTTATATGAAAGTTATCTTTATTTAATATAATAGTATATAAGAGGATAGTTATATATATATATATAGTATATATAATATAGTATATATATATATATAGTATGAAGTATATTATGATATTATATATTACCTGTATTAATAATAATTTTAAGAAAGAATATGCATTATTATTTTTTAATAACTTTTATTAACCGATTCATAAAAAATATTAAAATATTAGTTAAATTTATTAAAAAAACTTGTATCAAAGATACACTATACTGAATTTTCACTAACAATCACAGTGGTGGATAGTCCACAAAAAGTTTCAGTCTAATTCCTTTTTTATGAATTAGTGATGCATATATGGAGAACTGTTTAAGTTATGAATTTGGTGGGATTACCAATATTATAGAAGCACTCTTAGTAAAAATTTATCGCCACAATAATAATAGAATGGATATTAACGGCTAGACCATCATATCGGGCTTATAATAGACACTTTACGTCTGCGTAGGTTGAAACGGATGGAAAATATGAGGGAGACAGAGTGGTTATAGACAACCCGGTTATTCATTGTCCTATTCGCCTTTGGATCGGACTGCAAAACCAGCTTGGAATCTTGATGGCCGTAGAAAAACAAGTTTTGTGAACCTAATGGGTAAGTGAAAATAGGCTAGATCTACTGATTACATGGGCGAAACCCCCACCCACAGTGTTATAAACTCAAGATTATACACTCACTATTGACAAGCCGATTGATTTATAGAGTATCTTCCAGAGAAGGCTGCTCATGTTGGTCAGTGGATTCTGCCGAAAAGGGGAGTGCCTACCCCAGCTGAGGTAACTCATATACCAGTGATACCCCATGTGAGAAGGAAACGTCACAAAAAAATAGAGTCTCGGACATCCACTCGCAGAGTGTAAATGATCGGGTTTTAATAGCATGTTGGAGTGCCGAGGTTATCTCAATGTTCGCCGTGTATTTTATTATATTTTTAAGTGACCTTAGTATATATATAGCATATGATAAATATTATAAAAATTTATATACTTTTATAAATAAATATATTAAATTCTAGTGGTACGCTTGGGTGAAATGGTATACTTAAGTTAAAGTATAATATACAAATAATTTGATTTCTATTTATTATTCAAATTTATATATCCTAGAAATTATTTTATTATCTCAAATATTTATATATATTCATATATAAATATATCATTATGATATATTTTATTTAGAATATTTTAAAGAAATTTTAATATGTGAGAATTTTTTTTATAGTGCACAAAATTAAAATATATTCATTATGCCTAGCCTTATAATTACTACATGAATATGTTATATTGTACTTCTCTTTATATTACATAATGTGTATATAGTGCTTATAAAACAAAAGGATAAAACTTATTTTGTTTACATCTATTTCCAATAATACTCATATCACGTTAAAATTATATTACTAGTTTAATCCCAATTATGATTATTATTATAATTACTTCAAAGTAGTAGGCTCTTCTCACATTAATCATCTATATGCATTATCTGTTGTTTTACAATACTAATATAAATAAATATTCAGCATCAGAGATGGTAAAGAGATTACGAAGAGTCAGTTAAAGAAATTAACTAAATTGATGGAGGCGCAGAAGAAGAAGTATGAAAAATGGAGAGGGCTTCATAGTAATTGCAATAGCACTAGTTAGATTTTGTTACCTTAAGTATATTTATGTTTAATGGTTATAATCTATATTATTCTATCATATTAGTTATAATATAACTTTTAATAATAACTATATAGATTATAATATATATTATATATATAGGTCTTTATTAAAAACGAAAACTACTGCTCTGCATATCCAGGATGTGTTGTTCTTCTATTATATATTTACTAATGGTTGATCCTACATTTATACTAGATAAACTAATATAATCCTATAATCCTGTTTAATTTCAATTAAAAACGAAAGTTAAAGTTAATTTAACCTTATACCGCTATTAGCCAATAGAGTTATAAGAGCTACAATCCTGCTTTGCTTTTAATATAATATATATATAAATATATTTTTCCCGTAAATAATGAGTTGGATGTACATATTATTTATATTTATTTATACATATTTATTAACGTGATTATTACTACACTCTATTTGGTGATAGTGTGTATATTAATATCTGATCAGTTGTTACATTTAGATGGTTTTAATGGCTATCTTCTTCTTGTGTTTTCTATCGAATTTCTAGTCTATGTTTGAAAAAAATTACCGTGCATTTTAAACTTGGTATGAAAAAGATTTACATGATCCTACGAGTACGATATCAGGTATGGAAATATCTTCGAAAGGTAGTGGAATATGAGTTTCGTGTTAATGTTCAATGCAAGACTTGGATGTCTTCTGTCAGAGGCTAGTTATGCCAAATAAATAGAGTTTGCATTCCGAAGGGTATATAGGCGCAAGACATTTGATGAGACTAGCAAACCAAGGTACCATTTCTTATTGCTTGCAATTAAATCTATAAGGAGTCTAGCGTATAAATCTTTATGTCCGAACGCACACGATACCTCAGCAGACCTCCTGCCGCTAGGTGAGCCACAAACGAGGTTTTGTAGATCTCAAATGGAAGCATGATGTTTTAGCTCATTATGAAAATGGGTGAAACAGTAAACACTGAAGATAGTTGTATAAACATCAAGAAAACTAGTCATCGGAGAAGCCAATTGCAGCCGTAATATACACTGATTCTTGTGAGAAGTGCTCTAATTTAAAAGAGTTCGGTGGCCTACGCACAAGAAACTAGATTACCAACGGAAAAGGTGGAACGAAATACCCTACCTGGGAATTATAGTGGCTAATACTTAATATTTAAAAATAATATATATATATATTTAGCTTATGTATCATATAAATATTCTATATAATATTTCAATATATATAATATAAAATGAATATAATATAAACCTCTAGCCCAACTAATATCACATCAAGGTAAATTTGCTCTCTTATTTACTACATGCTATATGAAATAAAATTCTAAAAAATTCCAAACCCCGTAGGTTACTAGGTACAAGAATTACAATCCTGTTCCTTTATTCAAATTTTTCCGAAATTTTTTTTCAATTCTTAACTTTAAACGACTTAAATATTTTGTCTTTAAAAATTTGCCGGCCTTAATCCAGATATGTTGGCTCTTTCACAAGTTGAGTGCGTTAAAACAAAAGTAAAATTAAATTCCCAAACCACGTACGTACCAAGTTATAAGAGCTACAATCTTGCTGCTTTAATAAAATTTTCCGAAAGAATTGCAATTATTTTTTAACTTTTTAACGACTATTATTGGTCTATGTTTTTAAACCGGGCCACATCAAGATATGCTGTCTCTCTTTGCTTAGGAACACTTTATAAAAAACCAAATTTAAATAAATTCCCAAACCCGTAGGTGCAAAGGTAAAAGAGTTAAAAAAAAGTTTATTATCGAATTTTAAAAAAAAAAATCCATTATTTTTAAAACATTTTAGCGACCTAATTATGGTCCATAAAATTAAACGGCCCACATCAAGATATGTTGGCTCTCTTATTCAGGACTTGCTTTATGAAAAAAATTCTAAATAAATTCCCAAACCCCGTAGGTATTAAGTTAGAAGAATTACAATCTTGTTCCTTTATTCAAATTTTCGAAATTTTTTCTCATTTCTTAACTTTTAAACGACTTAAAATGTATGTCTTAAAATGAGCCGGCCTACATCCAGATATGTTGGCTCTCTTACATGGGAGATGCTTTATAAAACAAAACTAAAATTAAATTCCCAAACCACGTACGTACCAAGTTATAAGAGCTACAATCTTTCTGCTTTAATAAAATTTTCCGAAAGAATTGCATTATTTTTTAACTTTTTAACGATCTAATATTTTTCTATGTTTTTAAACGGCCCACACCCAGACATGCTGTCTCTCTTGCTTAGGAAATGCTTTAGAAAAAAAAACAGATATAATAAAATTCCCAAACCCCGTAAGTGCAAAGTAATGAATTAAAATAAAGATTCAAAAATTCAATTTGTCCAAAAAAAACTCAATTTATTTTTAAAAATTATTATTTTTAGCACAAGATGAGAGGTCCATAAATTAAAACGTCCAACATCAAGATATGTTGGCTCTCTTATGTATGACGTGTATATATATATAAATTCGAAATAAATTCCCAAATCCTGTAGGTACAAAGTTATAAGTGTTACAATCTCTTCCTTTATTCAAAATTTTCCGAAATTTTTCTCAATTCTTTAATTTTAAACGACTTAATTTATGGTCTTTAAAATTGCCGTAATATTATCCAGATATGTTGGCTCTTACATGGGAGATGCTTTATAAAATTAAATTAAAATTAAATTCCCAAACCACGTACGTACCAAAGTTATAAGAGCTACAATCTTTGTGGCTTTAATAAATTTTCCGAAAGAAATGCATTATTTTTTTAAATTTTTAACGAATTCTAATGTCTTTGTTTTTGAACGGCCTACACACTATATACCAGATATTATGCTGTCCTCTTGTCTATTAAGTGAATATATATGCCTTTATAAAATAATTAAAAACAAATTATAAATTATATTAGAGAAATAATATATATCCTCTAAAGATAAACGCTCAACAGTACAGAGATAACTAAAGTGTCTTATTTATGTTATTTTGTGCGTTTGTGATGGCAAAACAGAGAGAGAGATTATGCTACGAAGTAATTTTTCAAAGCTTTTCTTGTTCAATACTAATAGCATAAAAAATTTTAGGAATAATCTATTCCCAAACTACAAATAAAACGCTGAGAAATTATTCCTCCACATATCAAAGTATTTAGTTTGAGAACACAGCTATTCCTAAAATTGTCGTATATATGGCTATTATCTTGACAACGGAAAAATACTCGAGCATTTCCGTTTGCAAGCACACATAAATCGACAATAGAGAGCCACACAAATGACCAATTATTTATATTGTTATATCGGAGCCCCATTCACATTTATAAGAGTTAGAATTAAAAAATGTTGGACCCTTTCTATTATATAATGAGTATAGTGAATACTATTATAGTACGTTTATTATTATAGTAATAAAGATAAAATTCTTAATAATAAATTCTCAATAAACCCCCTATAGTTTTCATAGTATAATAAAGAATTATCTATATCTTGTTCTCTTATTATATTATCATATAATATTATTCCGAAATTTTTTCTTAATTCTTAATACTTTTTAATTTACCTTAATTAAATTATGTACTCTTATTTAATGTACATGAGCCGGATATATATATACTTATTTACTAGTCTCCCCATAGGATATTGGACAGTACCTACTTGCCGTTTGGTCGTCATCCATGTATACATTCTTGCTTCCGTTACTTGGGCCTAGCGAAACTCTTGATAGTTAATAACATAAAGAGCATCTCTCAAAAATTCTATTAAATTTCTCGGCCACAGGCCACACGTTATTGGCTGTCTACGCATGCTCAGTACTTGAGTTTATATCAAAATTCAAGAGGGTCATCTACGTTTACACCCTTCTTTTCATTGGCGCTTAACTTATCAATCTATTCCAATTTTGTACATTTCTAACACTGTACTCCCAGAGCATCTGCAAGAGGAATCGTGTGCATCTTAGGTTGTCCTCATAAAAGATATCATTTAACGCTGACTCTAAGAGAATTGCAAGACAAAATACGAGAAAAGGACCTGGATTGTGCTAGCTCTGGTGGTCGCCCCTTATAACTCGCTGTAATGTAAAATCTTTATTTTAATACCGTGTGAGCTGGCCCTCGACGCAAATCCAACACCAAATTTCATTCTACTTTGATACACAAATCACTTTCCTAATCTCTTACCTTTTCGTGCTAATAATTTCGCGAACTATATCGATATGTTTGGTTTCATAGTATAATCTTATATATAAGTACTAATTACCAAGTTTAAAATTGCATACTAAGGGTAATTTATTCAAATAAAATTATACCACAATAAGGCAGGAGGAGTTATGAGAGGAAACACATTATATTATATAAAACAAGAGAAAAGGTTCTAAATTTTACAGAGAAAAAATATTGCGTCTCTTCACACGCGATACAAAAGATAATTTTAAAAAAAAATAATAACTTAACTAATTAATTTTTAAATATAATATACTATTTATTTGTACGAATATATATACTAATTAAGTGCTAAAATGAAACGGCTCACATCAAGGTATGTTGGCTCTCCTTTTTAGGACGTGCTATATGAAATTAAATTACTAAATAAATTCATTCATAAAATACTCCTATGATATATATATATATAATATTATAATATATATATAGGTTAATTACTATTAAGTTGAATACCAAGAATTACTATACATAATATAGATATCTATGTTCCTTATCAAATATTTTTACTTACCTGAAATATTTTTTATCTTAATTATTATATCTATTAACTATTTTATATATAATATAAACGATGATCATCATTTAATTAGTATCACAAAAATCTCTAAGCTCATGAGAGCCCAGCCCTCCCTAACGAACGAGGGTCTTCATGTAGGCTATATCTCTGTCATCTGGCTCTTCCAGTCAATACTTCTTGCGTGCTGGACCGCGACTATACTTTTTAACCCTAGAAAAGCAGCAGCGTCACCCAAGATATCAATATATTTTGGATCAGACGATGTATCCTCTCAACACCGCAAAACTGTAATTATAGTTGTAGAAACCCCGTATATCAATATCAAAATAGTTAATAAAATTAAATGAAATAAAACGCCAATTACAAATAATATTATATATACGTAAAATTTAATTCACTATTAATAACACTTAAAAATATTGCGTAATAAAATATAATAAATATAATATGAAATTAATATAAATATAATATAAGTATAGATATTAATATTATACTAGAGTTATTAATTTTTATTAATATTAAACTTTATTATACAAGAATTATAAGATGATAATAAATTGAAGGTCTATATGTATTTATTGAATAATACGTGGACCACATCCAGAAATGCTGTCTCTATATTACTTATTAGTCTATATTATTAGTAGAATAATGTGATCATTTATATATTATACAATAAAATATATATATACAAATAATTAATATAATAATATAATTATCTACCCTATAAATATACTACTATATTATATATAGCGTAATAGTGAGTAGCAAAGGTATAAAATTAAGGTTAATAGTTATAAATAAAAATATATATTAATATAATAACAGAGATCCACTCTGCCAACATGATGATAACCCTCGCACTCAACATGATAAATCGATATATCACTCCGCAAAGTGATATGCGTATATCTCTATTCCTCGAGCGTATCCACCCAAAGAATCACTATATGAGAGAGTCCCCCTGCGTGTGTACGTCGCCATCCTCTTGTGGAGAAGAGTTGGGTAAGCAGAACCCAGCTCCCCCTGTAAGACACTCTGGTGAATGATGCCACTCTTCTTACGGACGCCATGACGTACCAGAGTTAAACATTCTTACGAGAGGCGTAGGGTTTTCGCCCTTTCAGCTAGAAACATCCAATATAATACTTGTCCATTAGGCTCTTCATAAATTGACTTCTTTCTTTATGCTCATTAATGAGTGTCACCATCTCGCTCGCGTTCCAGTGAGTTAATACAACACAAATAGAGAAAAGAACATGTCGTGAGTTGCAATATGACCCTGTCGCAATCCCCAACAAACCCGTACCCTTTGTTGTATTTGGGACGCGATATGTCTCAAAGGAGAGGGGTGAGAAGAGAAATAATACAATCATAAATTTTCTTTCTTTCACATATTTAACAAATTTATTTTTTTCTCTCACCGATTCTTATCGGTAGTTCCAAATTAACTTTAATTTGCTTGGAAGCAACGACCTTACAGTAACATTAAATTCCATCTTATAATCGAGTCGATTCCTATATATATTATACTGGAGAGCAGTACGTGTCAATATTTAGTAATCCCAAATCATAACCCTACAACAGTTCTATATTCATAAGTAATGTGTTAAAAAGAATTATTTCTAAATAACTTTTTTCTTGCTTTTCACACACATTTCTTTGAGTGGGTAAGTATTAAATGCTGATAATTTAAAAGCTATTTTATATTATTGTTGAAGTAATAATAATTAAATTTATCCTCAAAACTCACATCAGTATATACGCGTGATATACCATAAGTTTATTAAATGAGTTAACAATCTTATTTCTTAGCTTTAAATTTAAAAATATATTTTACATCGAATATATAATTGCATAAAATTATGACTATTATGATATATTTTAAATATTAACAGTCTGAGAAACCATCTAAATGACTTTTATGTTAGTAATATTTACTCTGTATACTACCACAATCTAATAGATATATTTTCTATGTAGGCACTCCTCTGTTATTATGTTTTTATTCTCGAGGTTTAAGGTAGGGTAGTTTAGAGATTTAAATTAGACAGATACTTCTATAGAAATATTCAGAACACTATAACTAACCCAATTTAAGAAATTCCCAGAACTCACGGACCAGTGTAATTCAAGGAGAGTACATATAAGGCAGTATAACAGAGTATTTGCGCTTTCCGTCATATTTATTAGAGAACTTTTTCTCTTTTTTTTTTTTTTTTTAAACAAATGTGATTCATACCCACAAGAGATAAAACCCAAAAACATTGCCAGGGACTCGGAGTCTCTTCTTGGTCCTTCTGAAAGAAAACGAATTATAGCGACCTTAGTGTTAGAGAACGTATCTTACAACCCACTCGCGGGGAGGCGGTCTTCCGAAGTATACACAGCCGCTCTTTGATGCTTTGTTGGTGCTCTCTTATGTGTCAGCGGGGATTTGGCGTATTACTCGTACCGCATATTCCCCTAACGGTGGTTACTGGTGAAAATAAAGTCACCACCTTCTCTGGAACAACTGATTACTTTTTCATGCGAGAAGTCTCGACTATATTTTTTATTTATACTTTTTTTCGGTTCAGTTTCTAAACCTTTTTTTTTCTCACCTATTCCCAATTCAGAACCACACAAAATAATACTTTTTGGCCCGGCTCGCTGAATATAGTTTTTTTCTCATTCTTTTAAGTACTTTTATCTTTTAATCAAGGCACGTATTCTATTTATATAGAGTGATAAGTCATTTAAAAAATGATAAAGTTCTTTCCTTATCCGTGTTATTTTGGTTATTGGATTTTATCTATGTGCTTACTCTAATCAAAGTCTGTAGTGCAGCTGTTTTCAAATAATGGCATATGTGTTTTCTTTGGATAAGTTCATACTGAGAGAAGCTATTGTACTCAGTTTATTTATTAAAATAATATTATATTATGACCACTAAAAATGTACCAGATTGCTTAGAATATAACTGTATTTTTATAAAAATTATAATATATATATAGTCAAAGCTTTACAATATAATCATGTCTCTCTCATGTCCACCTCCATGAATAAATTACAATATTGTTCTCACGAATATACAAGAAAAATGTGCAATTTAATCTTAAGTTCATATTAACGTCTAAAAAATATAAAACACACAAAAAATCTAAAAATTCTAAAAGATCATCGGAGTGTTTTTATAAAAACGGCACCAACCAGATGGCAGCCTATGCTGTATTACTTGCTTTAGGAATAGCTTATTAATAATAATACAATATATAATATATAATATTAAAAATTACTACTCAAACCCCGTAGGTTAGTCATAAAGTATAAAGGTAAGTATATAATATAAATAAGGCTTCCTATATTATAATTACTAAAATTTATTCACAATAAAATAAATAATCTATCGATATTACATTTATTTAAAAATATTAAGCGGACTATTAATTATAATAGGTGCTAATTATAAATATATAAATGAAACGGTATCTCACATCATAAGTAATATGTTGATATACTCTCTATATTTATATGAGATATAACGTGTTATTATGATAAATATAAATTCTAAATAAATATATATAGTTTACAATAAAATACAAATAAATATAAAAATGGTCAATGTAATGTAATATAAATGTGTATCTATTATATATAGCGAAAAAATTGTTCTTATACAAATAGTTTTTGTACGAATGATTTTATTAAACTTTTCAATTTCAGAATCATAAATTTATATCTTTTATAATAATGAGGCTCAGGATACCATACATAACTCAGTAATATTGATATATATGGCTCTCTTACTAAGGGATTATAATAGCTTATAATTAAAAAAATCTAAATAAAGTATAAAAATCAATAGAAAGTTATTAAATAAAAAATATGTATATCAACAAATTTGTATTATTAGGGAAACTTCTTGCTGGTTAAAAGAATAAGTTTTTAAATCAATAAATTCCAAATATTTATATTTAATAACTTTTTAGTCAGATCTAATATTCGTTACTTTTTTGATAGACTTTAAGACGGCTCTCATCAAAGAGAGGCCTAGTACTCAGTACTATTATGCTTAGGATTAAATTGTATTTATTATAATAATATAATAAACTTAAAAACAACATCTAAAAGAACAATTCACTAAAACATTTTGTACTAATCTTTTCTCTCACAAAGGATAAAAAAGATGTATAATAAAATAAATATGACTTTCACTTTTATATATAAAATTTTCAATAAAAATTATAATAAAATAATCATAACATTATTTTTAAACATTTATTATTAAGCGATATCACTCTTAATTTATAAGTCCATAATAATAATTTAATAATAATATCAGGCCCACTTCAAAGATTAATGTTGCTCTATCTTTATTACTAAGGACTGTGCTATTCAGAAAATAAATTCTAAAATATAATAAATTCCTCACTAAAACCTCCAGTATATAGTGTAATTATAGTTACTCACCTAATAGAGAATTACTATATACTTGTTCCTTTATTTCAAATTTTCAGATAAATTATTTTTTTCTCAATATCATTCCACTTATTTAATAACGACTTAAATTTATAGTATATTTAAAAAATGAGCCAACCTACATTTCCCAGATATATAATTTATAGGCTATCTTATTATACATTAGAGTATAATGCATTATAATAAAACAAAAGAAAATTTATAAAATCCCATAAAACCACGTATATATATATATACGTTACCACCACTCTTTTTTAAAGAGCTTATATAATATACTAATAATTACTTTATTGAGCTTTTATTTTATAAAAATATATATAAAAGAAAGAATAATTATGCATTATTATATTTTAACTTTTTTAATAACAATACTATAATATTGCTCTATATGTTTTTTATATATAATCGTATATATAACCACATATCTATCAGTATATGCTGTCTCATCTTGTGACATTAAGGTAATTATATATGCATTTAATAAAAAATACATAAAATTATAATATAAAATAAATTCTCATAGAACCCTAGTAGTATGTTCAAAATTATTTAAAGTAAGTTAAATAATAATATATAAGCTTCTTTTAGATTTCAAAAAATTTAAGCACTATAAATATAAATAATAATATATTAATCATTTAAAGTTTTATTTTAATAAATCAAGGTTTTAGCGAATCTAATTATAAGTGACGTTACCATAAAATTATAAACGGCCCACATATATACAAAGGTAAAATGAGTATTGAGTCCTCTCTATTACTATATTATACTTAACTGTGCTTATATGAAATAAAATTCTATATAATATAATATCCTCACAAAACCCCGTATATTATAAGTATTAACTTAAGTTAAAAGATAATATACAAATTATTATAGTTACAGTCAGGATAAATTTATTACTCCTAATAACAATTTTATTATTTATCCTCAAGTGGACTTGTTCCATCGGGATTTTGAGACTTTCTGGGCTTGAGAGTGGACGAGGCTCAGACAAACACACTGGATTTACCGGTACTTCACTTTTTACTACTTAAATTGCTCACACTATCTTCTGGTCTTAATTTTGGCTCTTACTTATTTATATATTTACTAATATCTGATTTCAACTCATGATATGATTTTAATTTTAATGCAAGCCATTGCTGAATTTTATCACTCTTGAGATTCAGCTGCTAATTTACTACAAGAACTTTGTAGTGCTTCCACTTCTATTTTTAACATCCGGTTCATCAGCTTTGAGCTGAAACATATATCTGCTTCGTTTAAAAGTGCACCCCATTGTTTATCCTTTACTTCGTTTAGTTTGTGAGTTACAGCTTCTATATTTTCTGAGACGCATTTTATAGACCCTCTCCTTCGAATACTCGTTCTCCGTCTATTTCACTCATTTACCCCATCGATCGTAGTATTTTTTGTTATTATTATTCATTATTATTATTATTATTATTTTATTATTATTATTATTCAATTTATTCTTTTATTATATGTAAATGTAAACTTATATTCTCATTCAAATTTTTAAAATAATAATAAAAAAAAGGAAGGGTTGTATTGTTAACACTATATATACAGTTAAATTTTTATATGTTGTTTATATAAGTTTACCTGTATATATTTTATTTATTATTTTTTTTTTATTCTATGCTTAAATACTTAGCAATAAACTGATCTTTGGATTTTTTTTGTTCCTCACATCTTGATATCATCACTTCTAAACATATTTCTTAATTGAAGAACTATCCGTTGATTTTCACCAATAGGAAGTTAAGACGCAGTTGATACATTTCTTTATTTGGACAATGGAATTGGTGCACAAATCGGTAATGATCGATCGGGGCGGGATATACATATAGGTATCTAAAGTACACAAATTCCTATATTATAGTGGAATGTAGAATTGACTAAAGGATTGTATGATATAGTTATGAATGTTGTGGAATAGTACATAAAAAATAGCATAATAAACATCGTCAAATAAAATTCTTTATTCATGAAGATATACTGACCAGATTAATGTCTCTTAACATAAACTATTTACAGGACAGGCTACCATTTGTAACCTCATTGTTGATATGCTTTCTAATGACTAGTTCAGTACAGTTCCCTAACTATCACAAAAATCTCATTTAACCCCAAACGGTAGCTGTATTTTATAGGCAGAGTATGTATATAACCCTCAAAAGACTATGACTCTTATACAATCCATCTATTCTAATCCGATCTCACGGAAATACCTTTTTGAGAGATGTTTCTTATATTTTCGGGCACACAAAAAGGGCGCTGTGATCATGAGTCTTGGCTATCAATAATAGTGCCCGGAGAGATGAGTGTCAAGGCAAGGACGCCGTATAATATTAAGGCCAAAACATGAAAGGGGGGGCTCGAGCCCCTAACCCCATTTTTAACAAAAGATTAGTAAAATATAATGAAGATATTTGCAATGTAATAATTAAGTTGTGGTATACCATAGACAGCTGACATTCCTACAAAATTATTTTCCTTCTTTATGAAGTTGGGTTTGCGCTGCCTCCTTAAGCAAGCGTTAGTAGGTTGTTCTATGTTTGCTTCTATAAGCTTCCCATTAATTAATTCTCCCGTACCCAACTTGCCTCTCGAAGGTTTTTCACCTGGCTGTGGATTCACCGTTTTGGTCATAACATGTTTTTCTTCTTTGTGCACCTAATTTCACGTTCACGCCTAGGCGTGTGTCTACCCCTACAAAACCTTTCTTCGAATAGGAGCTTTCAATAAAGTCATTTCCTTTTGTTCGGTTTGAAGTTAATCTCTCTAGTACTTGTGCCCATTTACTTACTCAACTCAACTTAAAACAAGTCAAAGTTTGTTTACATCTGCCCTGTGATACGTCTGCTGAGTAATAGTATTCGGTATAGTACCTATGATATATTATTTATTAATTAGACCTATTTTTTTCAATTATCTATTATTTTCATTAAAATATTCTTTCGAAACGAGCTCTGGTTTACATATCGGCACGGTTCAACTTTATCTGGGCTTAAGCAATATCTCCCCCTTATTACGGCTCTAATCAACAGAGACCAAGTTTTTGACTTCCTTCGGGCCTATCCCCGATGATGTTCTCCGGAATCATTGTTTATCCTCGGCTGTAAATAGCGGGTTTGCACCCAGGCACTATTATTAACACAGAGTGAGTAAGTATTCCCTGTAAGGTTACCATTGATTTCACTCGTTGGGAGCCGTAAAATATTTCAATACATTACGATATATATTTTGGAAAAAAAAAATATATAGTGAAATAATGTGTAGGCATATTAATATTAATACCTGTACAATACATTTCGTAATAATATTAATACTACATATATATTTAATATTTATTACTATATTATGAAAGTTCGTACTCTTTTGCTTTAATAAATTATGATAATATCAAATTTATTTAAAAAAGTTATCATAACTTTATCTATATAAGTGTGTATACTTAATTATATTATCAACGTATTATTATACTTATATCGATTAGATAGTGAAAAATCACTTAAAATAACCTCATAGGGATGAATCAATATAATTGTACATCATATATAAATGTACTTACTACTAGACCCTTATTATATATATTTATACTGCTATGATTATCTATATACATATATATATCACTATATTATATTCCTCTTAAATGCAATAAAGTAGTTAAACCCATACGTCCATATTGTTCAATCATAAGTAGTAGGTGTATTCATTGTTTCACTCTAAATACTCATCATATTTTCGCATATCTGCGATTGTTTCATGCAATCACAACAGCCCTATTTTAACATAGTATTTCACTATAACTAAAGATAGTTTCTGTATCATCAGTAATCGACTAAAAAAGTCAGGCTCTAACTTTATGATAGCTAACTTATACCTATCTTAATGAATCGTCAACTGATTGGTGAACTAATATTCTTTAAAATTTCAACAATTAATTAATTAACTGATTCCTTTCGTGAATATTCCGTCAGTACATAAATCTTTATGCTACGCAAGTTTGGATTCAACACCTAATGCGTCAAATGTGTGTAAGTTGCCTAGTTTAGGCGATAAAATGTCCAGTTAATGTTTTTAACGTTATTAATTCACTATTATAGTTAGTATTGTATATTTCTGCATGAGAATTGCAGAGCATATGTAGTGTGACAAGAACCGGACTCTCTCGATAAAAAATTAGGATAAGGTTTTTCTACTATTAAGATATTTAAAGCTGTATATGGAAAATTTCTTCTTTCTCCTGATCCCATTGAGAATAAAATAACAATTACACTTAGTGTGGTTGTAGTCCAGCTTATACCAAACTTTGTTATCCATGCCATTATTAACGTCTCAAGATGTTCTGTGGTATCTATCTGGACGTACATTGAGAGTAAATCTTAAGGATATACCTTACTGTACAAACGATACGAGTGAGAGTATAACAGATCATCATAACCATGCCTCCATAATTACAGCTGCCAACGATTTGTATTAAGATATTATTTGTATGACCCTCTGAAATTATTCTCATATCAAATGCTACATTCAGACAACCGCCTGAATATAGCCGCATAACAACAGTTGTTCGCAAAGAAAGAATGCTCTCATGGAGCTTCTCAGTGATTAGATGTTTGCGGACATATATGAAATAAGCTTGCCTTATGATCCCACGATTGTAGAAGGCCAAACAGTCGATGCCATTGTTAAAGAATCCGATACGGCACCCTTCTAAGAGCCCTTTTTTCCCTGTTTTTCTGCATTTGTGCTAAACATAATAATCTAGTCCTGATCGTTTCCTTCCCGTGATCGTGTATTTTGCCTTTCGTGCTCTCGAACACTTCAGCGCGGCAAAAGATCGTCAAAAAAAAAAATTAAAAATTGCTTTATCCTCAAATACCACGTCAGGCAATTCTCTCTTAACTTCATCTGTAAGGTATGTAGCACTAAACACAGTGTAAATTTTTCATGCCCAATATTTAGTTAAATCTTGCTATATTTACACACACAATACACTAAAAGGTAATACCATTTCTTTATCCGTTTTGGATTGCACGAGATTATTGTACATCGTATTTTTGCCGAGGCCAAAGGCTGAGACGAAAACCAAAACACAGAAATACCTTGAGCTTATATCTCATTTTTATGACTACAATGCGCCATTGAAACGTGCTTTTACTGAAAACACGAACTTATATAGACTGATCCTCCAGTCTATAAACAACAAATACCCGCATAGCAGACATTTTTTGTCGACGTGTTATGTTTGCCTTTCGCATTCGAAGCTCGTACTACTGGAGAGTGGCGTCAATTCTGTTGTTATATATTGTGTTTCGAGAAACAAATAGAAATTTAATGCTTTTCTCAATCATATGTTTGTAGAAGAATTAGCCATCAATAACTATTTATTAATATTGCGTATCATGTGTGTAGAACTGCCGTCTCATATGTACATATTGTGTATTTGTTTCTGGAAATTCAATCTCTGGTCGAGGATGAATTATACATGGTTGAATTAAAAGTGCTAACCTTGGCACTATATCCGCGCAACATTTTCAAATGTAGTCTGCAATTTACAGCAATTCACCAGATTTATAGTTATCAAGCGGAGCTAGGAGTATATCCGCGAGCATTGTGGAGGAGCAACGCCACTCTCATCTATATATCTATATATAATCTGTAAGTTCCTATCTAAGTACGTATTATATAAGTGCTACATAATCTATACTAATCATTACGTGATAGAGGTGGTTGGAACAGTGAGTGTTTGATACATCATGCAATAATATACTAAATAATCTGGTTGTGAAGTGAAGGGTAGAATATTTTATGTAGACTTGGTAGGGCTGTAAGTCGCAATAATGCTAATGCAACTATGTAGATTCTATCTACTCACTATGATAATCAAAATAAATGAAATAATACATTATAATTTTTTTATAAATAACATAATCTGCTTATTATATAATTAATAATTTAATACTATCATTATCATAATAGCAATATCATAACGAACTTATATTTATGAAAAGTATGCGAGTAAAGGTAGCGTATATTATCGTGACTATTTAAACAGTTGTCAAAACACATCGCCCTGCGACAAAATAAACCTAGGGCAGTGCCCCCTAATTCAAGGAATTGAGGTGTTTTCATCAGAGACATCAGAAGTCCAAAAAGCTAACCAAAGTAAATGTTAGTCACGAGAGAGATGATGAAGAACACAAAGAACCTCAGGCGTTTTTGATAGCTCGTGGTGAGTGGAGCTTACATAAGTAACAACAGGAAAGCCGCTAAAGCTGATGCGAAAATTTTCAGCCCATTTAGCACACGCAGCGTGGCAGGCATAGAAGAGGGACACTCCAGTGAGATCGCATACTATTGAGCTCATTCACTGACTCAAATACACCACAGAGCACTCATGTTCTCAGTGAGAGTACTTACAGCCCCCTAGTTGCTACGTATCTTGATGGCTTGCTGAACAAGTAAAGGTGGTTGGTACGCTCGAGTAGAGAAGTCTCCATCGCATGCCGAGTCCTATGATTGAGTATTATGTTATCAGCCGAATTTTTCAATTTACGATTTAGGTCAGAGACCTTTGATTCTTTATCATCGGGAGCTATTTCTACATCATATCTCGTCAAAAGGTTCATTAAGGCCTTTTGTTGAGATTCCTCATAAGTACGGTAGCTAGCCATTTCGATAGATTTATGCTTTAGGGTATGGTAAAACGATGAACACATTTTAGTAAAAATTTTGAACCTTTAATCAATGAGTATTCACTAGAAACACAGAATGGTCAGAGAGGGAAGGTTTGGATAGTGGTTTTGATTAGTGATTTTAGCCTGCTTTAGGTGTGTATTTATAGGGAAGACGTTTACAATTTTAGTAAAAATTTTGACCTTAATCAATAGATCAATAGATCCCAGATGGTCAGGAGGGAGGTTGGACAATTGTGGTTTGATTTAGTGATTTAACTGCTTTAGGGTATGTAATAACATGACAATTTAGTAAAAAAAATTTTGACCTTAATCAATAGATCAATAGATCAATAGATCAACTGATCAATAGATCACAACTGGACAGGAGGGTGAGTGGATGGTGTTTGATTTACTGATTTACTGCTTTCAAATCAATGTAAAACAATGACAATTTTAGTAAAAAATTTGACCTTAATCCAATAATCAATAGATCAATAGATCAATAGATCAATAGATCAATAGATCACAATGGGACAGGAGGGTGCGTGGATGGTGGTTTTGATTGTTACTGAATTTCACTGCTTTAGGGTCATGTAAAACATGACAATTTAGTAAAAATTGACCTTAATCAATAGCTCAATAGTCAATCTAGATCAATAGATCATGATTGGACAGGAGGGTGAGTGGATGGTGGTTTGATTAGTGATTTACTGCTTTTAGGGTATGCAAAAACGTAAATTTTTTACGTTATAAACATGAAAAGTATAAAAATTTTACTAAAAAAAAAATTTTAAAAAAAGTTAAAAAAAAACACCCTCTCACAGAAACAAAAAAATCAAGATTATATATATATAGAAAATTAAAAAATTAAAAAGTTAAAATAAAAAATTAAACAAAGTATAAATTCAACATCAAATTCCGACAAAAACAGAAAAAAAAGGTTAGAAAAGTAAAATCAAATAACACTTGAAAAAAAAATGAAAAAAAAAAATAAAAAAAAATAACAATAACGTTAGAAAAATAAATTTAAAAAATAAAAATAAAAAAAAAAAAATAAAAATGGAACTTAAAGGAATGGAGCTTAACTGAAGTAGAACTTAACAGAAATAGAACTTAGTGCATGTGGAACTTAGGAAAAAAAATTATATTAGTTAACGTTTATAAAAAGAAAATGAGATTTGAAAATATAAATGCTATTCTTCAACATTTAGAAAATAAAGGTTATCTTTTCTCAGATGCAATGTAATTGACATATGTACTCAGAACGAATCAGTTAGATGTAAACAGTAAATGAATATTGTATTACTTAAATGAATGTTACTATGTCGACAGCGCTTGGCTCCAGCCCCACCGTGACAACTGACCAACTCTGATCCTTCACCTTCTCTTTCTTCTTTCCCTCATTCTTCCTCATTCTTCCTTCTTCTCTTCTTCTTCTTTGTTTGCATTCCATTCTTTCTTCTTCTTTTTTTTTCAACTGGGGACCCCCCCTCCGGGGGGTCCCTGGACGCCGAATCCGAATCCGACTCCAACTCCGTCTCCGTCTCCGACTCCGACATCCTGAGAGAGAGAGTTTTCAGTCTTTCTACGATCATTTTTATATTTTTACGGGGGGCAGCGTCCCCTTACGGGAGACGCCAGAGGGACGTAATCTCCGTCTCCGACGAGATTTACGATCATACTAACTCACATCCAATTTCACTCCGATACGTTAAGCCGTAACATGGTTTCCAACGATTTGACCTTGCGCTAAGGGCAGCACCCCCTTAGGGGTGACCTAAGGGTCACCAAAACTCGCATGTGATCAGTTTATTACATACAATGAACATATACCAAGTTTCAGACCGATAGCTCTATTCCTTCATATAAAAAGGGTGTATGTGTATGTGTATGCGCACGCGCGCGTAATAAAAAATAATACAAACAAACACAGACAAACCTACGGTTTGTCTGTTTGTTCCGGATTGACGCCCTCGGTCTATCATTCCTCCGACATAAGACTAATATATCTCATTCATTTTATATAGAAAAAATGGTCGCTCAATGTGGCCTGACTTACACAGCTTTTAATCCGAATGCTAAATAGAGTAATTTTCTTTCGTATATCATTTTCAGTGTTAAATGCCAACCAGAACACGTAGAAAGACGATTTAAACGTCGATTTAGGGGTAATCGATCACGATAAATCGATTAGAACCATCAAAAATGAATCTACCGATCATCTAAAACCTTCTAGGC
>JABUQX010012430.1:112500-120000 GCA_015478945.1 Trachelipus rathkii
GAGTATGTTTGTTCATTAAAATTAGTTGGCAATCTTTTTCAATTGATTTAGGTGCTTGAGAGAATGATAACACAGTTCTCTTTCGTCAAATATATTGCTTCCCAAATAAATTATTATACCTTCGAATAAAAATTACACCAACTTGCCGAGAGCTTTTTTGCATGACGACAATATTCTCCTTTTAAATCAGTGTTTCCGTTTTTTTGTTTTTGTTTTTTGCTAGTATTCTCCAAGAAGTTTTCTATTTTAAAAGCCTATTCAAGACTAAAGAAATTCACGTTCCAATAATATTTAAGAGCCTAATTTCAAGAACTTTCTAATTGCAAAACTTGGTCTATTCTGGGGAAAACAATTTAACAATTTTTCCTTCTAGATGGTTACTGATAGTCAGGGATGATTTTTATAATCACAAGTACTTAATCATAGTTAGCACTCCTTTTCATTTATCATGACTTCTTCTGGGAGTACAGGTGTGCTAGGGGGCACTATCGGATGTGTGCCTGGGTCATTGGTGTCGCTAGTTTTGAAGTTTTTAGGAAACACAAGTCTCTATATTAGTTAAAATGATACAATTGGAACCAAAGGCTTTCTACAGGACGGCAAGTAACTTGATCATAGCACTTTTATAAGGCAATATCGTAGTTAAAGCTTTATATTCCTCTAAAAATGTTACTTAAAAAAAAAACTAGAAATAAAAATGAAAAATCTATATATAGTAAATTTAGTACTAACTAAATCATCGGAATAAGTCCTTTTCCATTACATGATCCCGTTAATGTCTTAATTAAAAATGAGTTGATTCGTTATGGTTTATTTGTTTAAATTCTATTTGAATAATTTTCAATAAAAAAATTAATAAATGCTAGATTTGGCATTTTGTAGCATTTTTATTTCGACAGATTTGTCTGTATAGGTTGGGAAAATATTGTCTATTATTTTTTAGAATTTTTTATTAAAAAAAAATTCTATTCTATTAAATTCTAATTCTATTAAACTCATTTTTGACGAAGATATCAACGGGGACAGAAAACGGAAAAGATCCTTGAATTGAATATAATAAATAATTTAAGTCTTAACAATAGTATTTTGAGGTATTTAAGAAAATAATTAGGAAAGTATACATGACTTTTTATCCTTATGTCATGGGGGAAACCTGCGAGGTTTAATAGAGTTATTATCTATGTGAGGTGCTGACAATAATCTTAATTGTTTCCTAACGTAAGGTCTACTAACCGATTTAGAAGCACCAATATCTGGTTTACTTATAGGAGGAAGAGTGACAATTGAAGTGGAAGATGTTGGTCTTGAAGCTACTGGCGAAGAGGAAAGTGGAGGTAAAGATCCATGATGAGAAGAATGACTTGAATTAGGTCTTCCATTATTACTTCTTAGTGAGGAAGAAAATCTTCCACTGACTCTGCCTAATCTTGCTTCTCTCCACGAACCTATGTCACCTTCTTCAGATCCCAAACTCCTTGGACCTAATGAATCTAATGACTCCTGTGAAGATTTGTGTTGGGATCCTGCTGAAGGTTTGGTGGAAGATAAAGAAGATTTTGTAGTTGCTGACCAATTTCTTTGAGTATTTGAATGAGATAGTCCGGAACTTGTTCTTAAAGCTGAACTGAACACTTTTAAATCATGAACTTGGCCCTTAAGTCTGGCAACTTCGTTCTTCAACTCTTGATTTCGTTGGTTGCCAACATCAATCTGAAATGTTTAAATGAACTGAATCAATACTTGTTGGGAAATAAATTCATTACCTCTAAGTCTTTAAAAAGGGGGGTGGAATTGAGGCCTAGGCCTAAATTTACCTTTTCAAGTGAGGCCGAAAACGGAGCGCAAATTTCCTTTTTGCTATAAAACAAAAAGATTCAGATTTTGAGCCCCATAATTTTAAAATGATAGACCCAGAGCCGTAGCTAGTACATGGTAATTTTGAAATGGTGGTACCGGAGTTGTGTATTTTTAAATGATCGAGCCGACAAAAAAACTACTGGCTTTGCAGCCCTACCTTTAGCCACGAGTCAACTTCACGAATTCTATCTAAAACACTTTACATTAACGACTTTTATTGAATGAAACTTGTCCGGGGTTTCAGAAATGACAAAAGACTCATTTATATATATATATATATATATATATATATATATATATATATATATATTAAATAGTATTATATATATAGATATATATTATAATATATATTATATATATATATATATAATAAATATATATATAATATATATATATATATATATATTAAAACTAAAATAAAACTTAAAATAAATTGTAATTTAAAAAAAAAAACAGCCAAAAAGTTTAGTTACTCCTTAAATTTAAAAAAAACAAATTTACTCTTAATAATTTCTAATAATCCAAACAGAAATGGTCATAGTTCCAAACCAAATAAAATAGTTTATATACTCAGGGTCTAAAAATAAAACTTAAGGTTCCCTACTTGCTGTTGGAAGTTTAAGCTCTTCCACCTAATGTTCTCTTTCTTCCTCCAGCTTTTTTTCTTGCTTCTCCAAAAGTTCTTTACATATTTCAATTTCTTTCTCTCTTTCTGTGACGACGCTTCGTAGTTCAGACAATTTTTTTCGTAAAATATCTTCTTCGTTTGACACCACGTGCTTTAGATGTGCTTCAAAGGTCAGTTCTATATATATATATATATATATATATTATATATATAGTGTTTCTCATGGTGCAATAAATTACATATGTTTTGAATATTTTATATATATTATAATATATATATTCAAGTATTATATATTAAACATAATATCTATCTATATCTATGTATAGCATACATATATATATATATATAATATATATATATAATATATATAATAATATATAATATATATATATAATAAATATATATATTTATATAATATATATATATATATATATGATATATATATAGTATAATATATATATATATATATATAATATATATAATATACTATATATATATATATATATATATATATACTATATATAATATATATATAAATATATATTTATATATATATATATAATATATATAATATATATAGTTAATGTACAGGACTCACCACGTCCCACAAGGAAGCTCCCACACTGGGTTGAATAATCAATTCCATGGGTGGGTTCTGCCTCATATAATACTTTTAAATTCCAAGAAAATTTGCTCAAATGAATAATCAGCCAAAAATAAATAAAAAGATGTCCTTAACAGTCCTAATATTACATAACAAAATCATATGTTGTAAAGAATATTCAGTTCTGGAGATAAGAGAAAATAGTTACTGTTAAAGTGGGAAGATTCAGAAAAATATGGGATAACCTTTTAGAAGGTGTTATGGACCATAAAGTAGGAAAATGACGACGGCGAATGCGGTCTAGTTGAGGGCAATCAATGAAAATTGTAAAGATTGCGTGTGTGGCCGACGACAAAATTTGCAGATGGGAGAGGGTCCGTATAGTGTTGGCTGTGCGATATGGTGTGGCAAAACGAGGCGTGGAAATATCACTCATGCAAGCGCTTTCTCGGTAAGAGAGAAGACCACATCATCAACATATGATCGGCTATATTATTTCTAAAGCTTTCGCCCCTCCTGATCACTCGTCAAGCAACTTCTTGCCAATAGGAAGCCTTGTCGGAGAGCAGGATAATAATCAGTTGATGGGACACGACCTTGTCGAATTTAATTCGGGAAGTACCTAGAAAAGCTTCGAAAAGAAGAGGCGGCCATTTTGGCCTACTTTGTCAGCGATTTCGTTGCAGTTACGCCTTTTTATTCCTAGCGTGAGAGGGTCTCAACATAGTATGATTTGTTTCTTATGAGAGTGAAGCAGTCGAAAAAAATATTGTATAGCTGATACCATTGTGTTTTTAGAATAGGGGGTTTTAAGCGTTTGAAGGGTCTGAGCGAATATGAATAAATGAGATAAAAGTGGTCTTGGTAAAGGAATAGGAAATCGAGAGAGGCTAAATCATTATACCATTTAAATCCTTGTCGTAAACAGTTTGTAAGCATGAGTGGTGGGAATTTATAGAGAGGTTGTGGTCAGGAAAGACAGCAGACTCACCCACACTGACCCGAGTTGTAGAACCGCCAGTAAACACGGGAGTAAATCCACCGTGAACTGCGGAATGTGGCAAGAATGATGCCTTTAACAAGGCAACGGTGTGGCTAGATTTTGGAAAAGAGGTTAGAACCAGGCAAAGGTGGGAGCAGGGAATAGCCAAGGTGTATACCCTTCATCATAAGAAAACGGCAACACCTTTTGCAAATGAATGTTGAGAAAGTTAGGGATGTTATAAACTGTGTTTGTAAATGGTCAGTAAGATGGATTCTGAGGTATCTCTCGCAGAATTGGTGTTAAGGGAGATGGTATTGTTATGAAAGCGAAGATAATTGTGCACTATGATCGTTTCCCTTCGAAAAGAGAGTAGCATCACATCGGATTAAACTTCAAGGCTTACCCGGGGGACGATCGGAAAGTTCCAGTGGAGATAGAGATCGCCTCGTTTTGCATGGGATTTAACAGTTGCAGTAGAGTTGGGGAGGCCTGACCATATACTACGCAGCCATAGTCCAGCTTCGATCGGCATTAGGGCGGTGTGGAGACGTAAAGACTTGCGATCAGCACCCCAGATTTGAGGCGAATGTACGTTAATAGTCAAGCAGCGATGAACAAATCGTTTTCAGGAGTTTAATGTGGGGTGAGTATGTTAGACGGTCATCTAGAATGAGTCCTAGAAATATGACTTGTGAGGTTAAAGGAATGGGTGAACCATATAAGGTTAGGTTCAATTGAGGAAGACGGGGTTCTTCGACTCCCTTTTTTCCTAAATAGTACTGTTGAGGTATTGATGGGTGAGAAATGGAAGCCATGGGAATTTCCCCATTGTGAAATATTCTCAATAGCTAGTTGAAGTTGCCTTTCAAGAAATGGCAGCCTGGCACCGGCAATATATAAAGTCAGTTCATCAACTTAGAAAGAAAAATTGACCGTCGCTGGGATAGAAGTAACGATATCATTGAATTCGAGAGGAAAAAATAATACACTTAGAACACTGCCCTGTGGAATGCCTTCAACCAGAGTTAAGTGGCATGATAGAACAAAAGAGCTCCGAACCTGGGTGGATCTGTTTGACATAAGGCATTTAATAAAGAGAGGGAGCTGTCCTCGGAAGCCAAGCTAGTGGAATTTAAGGAGAATCTCAGCTCTCCACGTTATGTGATAAGCTTTTTCAAGATCAAAAAAGACACCAAGAACCATCCCACCAATTAAGAAGGCTTCTCGGATGTCGTGATCCAGTTTTAACAAGGGATCCGCGGTCGTGAGATTTTTGCTGAAACCAAACTGTAAGTTTAAAAAAGCCTGGCGACTCTCCAGAGCAGGGAGAATTCGGTCTGAAACTATTTTCTCCATTAATTTGCAAGTATGACAGGTCAACAAAATTGGTCTTTGGTTGTCCGCCAACTTCGAATCTTTTCCAAGTTTGGGAGTAGGGATTACAAAAGCTGTAGTCCAAACAGATGGAAAAGAGGATTCGATCCAGATTGAACATCTGTGCAAATTACCATTTTATGCATAATTTAACTATTTTTGTATCTGCTATATTATAGGAATGGGTTAGTTTTTGTATTACTAAATTTTTCTACCGTTATATTGCTGGGAAATAATATCAAGAATAAATTCCAATGGTAAAATGTTGGTTATAAAAATTATAAATATAAATATATATAAAAAAACTATCAATTATAAATTATCAGATCCTAATTTATAAATTTGCAAAAGGGTTTCCACAATCAAAGGGAAGATTCCTCTCAGGCAGTGGAAGAAAATATGGGATGGGGTTGATTGAATTGAAAATGGGGGTTTGGGAAATTTAGACTAAAAAAAAAACCCTCGCAGAACAGTAGTGTTTCCGTGACTTTGTTTCTTTTAAAATTAGTTCATTAATAAATACTCACTCCATTAAAAATTAAATACCTGTTTCATCAGAAATCGATACGTAAATAATTATAAATAAAACAGCAGTTAAGCGGTTTATTTTCGTAGTTCTCTCTCTCTCTCTCTCTCTCTCTCTCTCTCTCTCTCTCTCTCTCTCTCTCTCTCTCTCTCTCTCTCTCTCTCTCTCTCTCTCTCTTTCTACTTTTAAGTGTGTGGTTGTGCAATGTATATGTAGAAAGTGTCTGATATGTACAATAATTAAGTTCACTCGATAGCATAAAGAATTTATTATTATTAAGTTTGGTTAGATTAGGTCAATCAAAAAACTATTTAAAAAAAAAATACAAGAGAGAGGGAGAGAGAGAGGAGAGAGAGAGAGAGAGAGAGAGAGAGAGAGAGAGAGAGAGAGAGAGAGAGAGAGAGAGAGAGAGAGAGAGAGAATAAAATAAAAAAAATATATTTTTTTTCCTTGAAAATCATCTAAAATTCAATTCAAGCATATAAAAACCTTAAAAATTGTTCTAAACTTATTTCAAAGGAATATATGACTGGGTACGTGAAACGGAAAAGCTCATATATATATATATATATTATATATATATATATATATATATATATATATAATTATTTATATATATATATATATATATATATGATACATATATATATATATATGATAGTATATATATATATATATAAATATATATATATAATATATATACTATCATATATTATATATAATATATATTATATATATATATAATATATATATAAAAAAATATATATATATATGTAATATATTAGCTCATATATATATATATATATATATATATATATTACAAATGGAGGAACATCTATTTTCCATTTGCGAATATGTTTTTTTTTAATATTTGCCAGTGTGAATTTGTATACGAATATATATATATATATTTAATATTCGAAAATGCGAATAATTTTTTTTAATATTCGCGAATGCGAATATTATGTATTGCCAGTAATATACCACTTTATATAATATAGTTGAAATATTACTTTCTGTGGTAATAAATAGTTCAGCCCTAAAAAAATGATTGATTAAAATGCATTTAATTTCCTGCTTCCTGAGTGTGAGACGAGGACCCACTCTTATGCTCACCCCACCAACCAACCTCTCTCTCTCTCTCTCTCTCTCTCTCTCTCTCTCTCTCTCCTCTCTCTCTCTCTCTCTCTCCTCTTCTCCCTCTCTCTCTCTCTCTCTCTCTCTCTGCATAGATCATCAGACAGGCACTACTGCAGAAGAGACGTTCATTGTCAACACTTGATAGTGGATAAGCATGAGGATATTCGTCAGGGGAAAATGCGTTTCTCCTTGATATAATGGTAGACAATTTTTGATGCCTGATTAGAGACTTAATTAACTTTATCTTTACAGCTTGAATGTAGAATTGCATTTATGATGTCGATGAGGGTAGTAACGTGTGCTGTCTTTGTTTTTCTTGAATTATTTCAGATTTTTATTTTTCAGTTTCTTCGCAATTTCTCTCAACGCTAATAATGCTGATTTTA
>JABUQX010012430.1:127500-140000 GCA_015478945.1 Trachelipus rathkii
CTCGCAAGCTGACCGAGGTGGTGGAATTGCTATCAACAATTTCAAGAAAGTCGAACAAAATGGTAACGAAGGAAAAATAACGGAAGTTGATTAAAGGTGCGTTTGCAATGAAAGAAAAAGTGAACGAGTCGTTACTTCCGTATTCAAAAAATCTATTTCCGTTAGTAACGGAGTATATACGGAATAATGGATCGGTTGCCCACCTCTGTATTACTTATATAATAGTATAATAATATATATAAATATATATATATATAATATATATATATTATATATATATATATATATATATAATAATATATATATATATATAATATATATATATATATAATATATAATAAATATAATATAATATATATATATATATTATATATTTTTTTTTTTTTTCTAATATGATTTTCAGTCAATAATGTTTCAAAAAAGTCAAAATGTAGCACAAAAGCATTTAAATATATGCTGAATTTAATCTTTTTTTTATTTATTTATTTTTTAAAACTTTTTTCCTGCTAGATATACCATTTGACACTATTTTGTTTGCACGATCCCAGCAACCCTTTTAACCTCAATATTCATATTTTTAAATCTATCTAGGAGAAAAAAAAAAAAACAAAAAGAAACAGCTAAATATAGCTTATTTTGGCTTTTTCCTCCTAGATATAGCTTTTATTTTTATTTATTTTTTTTTAGTGAAAATCACTTATAATGCAATTAAAACATATATAAACACAAAAAATCGAATTAAACTAATTTTTAACAAAGATAGAGGGATGGTATAGTATAAACTATAAAGGGAGAGGTCCTGCATCATACTCCCATGGGATCATTAGTATTTACATCGTTTCCTACAAAAACATATTTTTGAAAATAAACCAAATATAACCACCAAATTAACAAGGATATATATATATATATATATATATATATATATATATAATATATTATATATATATATTTAGAAATATATATTATATATATATTATATTATATATATATATATATATATATATATATATATATATATATATATGTGTGTGTGTGTGTGTAATTTTCTATTGTTACACAATATTAATTTTCGTCTGACAAATTTTTAAAACTAAATTCGCAGACAGCTCCGTCTCTGATTTCATTTGACAAACAATTCGCGAATTCTTCTTCTTTTTTTTTTAAATTCGTGTTTATTTACTCTTGAAGCACACACACTCAAACACATACACACACCCTCGCACACACAAATACATTCCCACACGTACATACATTACACAAACTCATTAAAAACAGCGTAATGGTTAAAATCAGTTTTTTGGGTGATAAAATGTTATATAAATAAAAATAATCAAAGTTAACAAACCATTAAAACAACAAAGAAAAAAACAAAAACAAAAAACAGAATGTTCTTATGTTCTTAGAACAAATTTCATGACAAAAGTTCATAAAAAAAATGAACTTTTTATGTTCACATATACGAACAAACACTTAAAACAATGAAACAATGAGGTCAACAATCAGATTGAGAGAAAAAAAAGGTCTTTTCTTTCTTCTTTCTCATCCCCTCCCCCATTCATCTTCCTCCTTCCCTCATTCATCTTTCTCCTCCCCCAATCTCTTCCTCCTTCATCTTCCACTCCCTTGTTTCACTTCCTTTTTTTGTGCGGTGTTTTTCATTTGGGGTTTTTGCTCATTAACAAAAACTAGCGTGTCACTCATTGACTTTCTCTTCCTCCTCCTCCTCCTCCTCCTCCTACGCACGCTCGCACGCACGCACGCAGCACACACAACACACACACCATATATATATAATATATAATATAATATATATAATATAATATAATAATATATATATTATAGTTATATATATATATATATATATATTATATATATATATATATATATAACTATAGTATATAATATATATAATAATATTATATATTATAATATATATATATAATATATCTAATCGTGTACCAGATTTCTTGGTGTTAAAATCGGACACACACATAAACACACATCTATATTTACATATATATATAATATATATTATATATTAATATATTATATTATATATATATATATAATATATATATATATATATATATATAAATATATATATATATATATATATATATTTAACATTCCAGTTACAGTATTTTTCGCAAGATGAAATTTTCTTCAGCAGCTCTGGAGACGATTTATTAAATTTTGGAACTCCATCCATGTCTGTAAAAATTTATTTTGGTATAGGAATTCCTTGTAGAGTTTGAAGGTTTGAGTTGGTTTTCAGAAATCCAGATCTTATTTACATGAGAAAACGCACGTTTTGTGGAGGGCATTTTGTTCCAGGAAGACAAAGGAAATATTGCACTCGTTCCTTTAAAAGATAAAGAGAAATATTGCAGTCCCTAAGGACAGTAATACTTCCACCCCCGTTGTCTGTTTACTAGATTCGGAAAGCATTCATTCGTCTATTTCTCGCCTATATAACAGTTTGGTTCGAGCAAGTAAACTCGTCAAAGCAAATCTGAATCTTTGCTTTATACCAAAAGTGTATTTGTTGATGACGCAAAGTCCATTGTTTTTTTCAATTGTGGATCCAACTTGGGGTTTTTCCTTAGCGAAATCCAATCCATAAATTCGAAAATCTGAAATGTAACTGACCACTGATCCAAGTATTCAGCAAGTTCATTAAAATCACAACTATTTTCTTTACGGCTTTTCCTCAGAAGAATTTACTATACCCTCTATCTTCATCAAGCTTGCCTAAAAAAGTCTTCAACCGATGTGGTAAATAACACATTGGTCTTTTCTGTCGACTGAATGGTTTCTTTATATTGGATATTTCTAGCAATGCTTCTAATGGCTGAAAATATTGTCTTCTTAAGTCTCATAACATACTTTGTGAAAAAGAAAATGCCTGTGGAAGATAGGAAATATTAACGCCATATTTCAGCAAGGGGGTTTTCAAAAAACATTTCAAAAAACAACAACTGACTGTCAAAGTATGATTTCAGTCCAGAAAGAGTTTCCAAACACTTCTTGCGATTTCCTGCATTAAAGCAAGCGTATTCTTGTTTTGCTGTATCAACGGAAGCTGTTTATACTCAATCGTCGACAAAATCGCAAAAATTCCTTAAGCGTCGGTTCTAACTTCGAACTGGTATATAATTGTAAAATACAAATATATTTTTATAATTACAGCTTCAATATCAACTGGGAGGCAATCGCTACCACATTGCAAATGCTTCTATGCAGATTATGAGCGAAACAAAATCCATTCAATTCAACACTCTCTGCCCATGAAGTATTCAACTTTCTAATAATGTCTATTTACTCTTTTATTAGCATGGCTCCAAAAAATTAACAATTTATGTTATCACCAACAAAACCAACTATTTTTCTGTGTAAATTATAATTTTTAATTAAATCTATTAAATACTTTAACCGACTAGCCAGAGGCTTTCGTCTGAAAGGAGAGATTGAAGGTCAAGGAGCTTTACCTGAACTCCTACGTATGGGCTGGAAGGAACGAACGCATAACGGGGAAACAGTTAAATGTATCCATCGGTTGCTTCGCAATCGTGTAAAACTTAAAAAGTGTTTACACAGTGAGCCTCTTTCTATCTGTTTGTAGTAGTTCTGCCTTCAAGCATATGGAGCAAAAACAATTTAACTTTACAACAATTGTTTCGCACTTTGTTCTGGCAAAAGAAAATTTTGGCTCAAATCATGTCTTAAAAATCTTACTAGCGCAATCTTCAGATCTAAAACTTTGATTTTCTCTCACAGTATTAATATATATATAGTATATATATACTATATATATATATATATAGTATACTTATATATAAATATATATAGTAATATATATATATTATATATATTATATAATAGTATATATATTATATATATAATATATCTATATTATATTATATATATTCAGGCAGCTCATAGTTTAATGAAAAGGGAAAATAGCTGGATCTCTCTGGAAAAAGCGGGACTTCTCCAAGAAAGAGCGGGAAAATTTTTTTCTATTTTAATAGAAGAGAGGACAGGGTCTAAAAAGCGGGGACTAAGTCCGCGCCATAAAAACGCGTCGGGAACTATGGTCACTTTAATATATATATATATTATATAATATATATTATATCATAATAATAATATATATAATATATATATATATATATATACCTATATTATATATATATATATATATATTATATATATAATTATAGTATATATAATATATATATATAGTAGTATAAATTATATATATATATAGTATATATATATTATATATATGAGTATATTCCTGTTTATTATCTGGAGTGAGTTTAATCCATATGGATTGCAAAGATCGACACATTTTTATTTGGATAAAATTCAAAATAAACTGTATGTGATAAAAGGTCAAAATAAAACTTTTGTATATAAAAGAGCTTCACACCCTTAAAAATATTTAAAAAAAAAAAAGTTTTTAAATCTAATGTAACCTAACGCAACTTAACTTAGCCTTACTTAACCTAACCAAACTTGTATTAGTGTATAATTTATTTCACTTTCCATTGTTTCAATAAACAAATTCACAACTAAACATGCTGTAAAAAGCTATATAAATGTAGAGAAAAAGTTCAAAACTTTTTTTCTTATTGCGCGCTGTTTATAATTTTGTCGATAACAGTAAATATGAAAAATTTGGACTTCAGCTACATTAGTGACCAGAATAGACATGAGCCATAGATTTAACAATATTGTAAAGGTTATACTAAAATGTTCTATACATTATTTTCCATAAATGTATCTATATATTATATTTCTATATATATATATATATAATAATATATATATTATATATATAGTTATGCTTGCTTCGGAGAAATATTCTCAAATTGATATATTGAATTCGTTAAATCGATAATTCCTATTTTTACCCCAAAACAAATGTGACAAGATAAATATGTGTTGTATTTTTGTTAGTGACCATGGCACGCTTGCGCGTCTACGTTAAACGGATTGTCTGCCATACATCGTTTGCAACGAACTTACTTATTTAACTATGTAAATATATTTATGGGTATGTAGATATTAATCGATATATTGATGGCTTTGTAAATTCGAATATTGACCTTCTTCTATCGCAAGGCAAAATAAAATGATCATTTTGAAACTAGTTTGTATATATATATATATATATATATATATATATATATATATATATATATATATATATAATATATATATATATATATATATATTTAGTATATCTATATTATATTATATATACATATATTATATTATATATATATTAATATATATATATATATATATATATATATAGTGACTTGATTCGAAATATCTGTGGATCAACTTTGTGCTTTTTTAAAGGCTTTGAAAAGTGATGGTAACCGCCTGGTAACCGCCTATTAGGGTTATACTTATAATCTTAACGTTATCCATTGTGGGTGTCCCATAGGTAACCAGGTGTTATCCACTGTGGGTGTCATATAGGTGACCAGGTGTTATCCATTGTGGGTGTCCCATGGGTGACCAGGTGCTATCCATTGTGGGTGTCCCATGGGTGACCAGGTGCTATCCATTGTGGGTGCCCCATGGGTGATTAGGTGAAACCCATTGTGGGTGTCCCATGGGTGACCAGGAAATAATCCCTCCCTTGAATCTATATCTAAAATTACCCCCATATAATATTAAATATGTAATGATATCCCGCAAAAGACCTGGGACCAAAGTGTACTTTCGGTCCTAGTCATATTGCATTATGTTTGATAGTTTTAGGACCATAAAGAGAAGGTTCAAAGTAGTTTAGGCCGAGCGTCGGAATTTTGCGCACCGCACCGTACCGCACCAGGGTAAGCGCACCACGCACCGCACTGCACCAAAATTTATTTTTGTCGCACCGCACCGCACTTCTATGTTTCAATGTGCACCGAGCTCCTCACCACGCACCGCACCGCACCGACCGATACACTGGATTTGTGTCACGCACCGCACCGCACCGCACCGCGCCTGGTGCGTCGGCCAACCCTAGTTCAAAGGGTTTATTAGTATATTTATTAATTAAAGTATTTATTAAATAGATTTAATGGATCAATGAATGCATGAAAACATCCAAAAGTTTAGTTCCAATAATGAAATATTTACAATCGTGACATTGAATAACTTGATATTTACTCGCACTTATGCTGTAGAATGTATGAATAATTTAATATATATATATATATATATAACATATATATATATATAACTTCTGCTTTCTTTGCTAACATATATATATATATATATATATATATATATATATATATATATATATATATATATACCAACTAATATGCTATACTATATATACTATATACACACGACCTTATGAGTTTCATGGCACAGATAAATGTTTTTTCAACTTTTTTTTTCATTTATTGTTAGTATATAATACTTGCAATTAATTAAGACGTTGATGAGAAAGATACAAAATTTGAAAATATTAAAAAATTAATAATAAAGTAAGCAAAAACGTTCATTTTGCATGAAATAGAAAACGGGATTTAATAATGCGTGAAAGAATTTAAGATAACGTAAAAAGTAAAAATAAAAAAAAAAAAAGACTTTCAACAGATAACGAACGAGCTCGTCCGAATTCGTCCGAACAGATTAATTATTTGTCTTTCAAAAGAATTTGATTTTCCTGCCTTCAAAATTATATGTTTTCACTACAATTTGATTTCGCAAAGATATAATTTCTTAAATTAAATTGAAACAATAGTAAAACGTTGTTAAAAAAAATACCGCAAAATTATTGAAATAAACAAATAGAATTCGACAGAATAAATTGTACGCCCGAACACGCATCCAAATGACACCATACAATTTGAATCAAAGCATTCCAATTATATAGAGAGATCTTAATTAATCGTATTGTGCTTCTATCTCATAAATTTTGGTCTGTTTGTTCCTAACACCGAAGGTTTATAAAAGTTCCGCAAGGTAAATTTAAAATAGCTAAATTATTATTATTGTTATTATTATTATTATTATTATTATTATTATTAGGTAGTCTTACTCCAATAAATTTGGTTGTTGATGTTTTCGATGAGATTTAAATTGAAATCTTTACGTAAATAGGGTGATGTCATCATAGCACAAAATACCTACAAAACCGTATTTTTTATATTATTATTATTATTATTATTATTATTATTATTATTATTATTATTATTATTATTATTATTATTATTATTATTATTATTATTAAATTTTTTATTAAACTTATTCTAAATATATTATTATTATTATTATTATTATTATTATTATTATTATTATTATTATTATTATTATTATTATTATTATTATTAGATAAATATATGGATTGAAAAATCTATTCTTTGTCATAGTTCGTCAGCACACTACACAGTCTGGCACTCCTCAATCTAATTGATATGTTTCACAATTTTTATCTGGATTGCATTCTGTTACGAGAGAAGATATACTCTTATGAAGAATCATTATCTGCAATAATAATAATAATAATAATAATAATAATAATAATAATAATAATAATAATAATAATAATAATAATAATAATAATAATAATAATAATACCTACTAATATAATAGTAATAATAATATTGATATACCACTACTATTTCTATTACAGCTAATAATAATAATAATAATATAATAATAATAATAATAATAATAATAATAATAATAATAATAATAAAAACTACTACTACAACTACTACTACTACTACTACTACTACTACTACTACTACTACTACTACTACTACTACTAATAATAATAATAATAATAATAATAATAATAATAATAATAATAATAATAATAATAATAATAATAATAATAATAATAATAATAATAATAATAATAATAATTGGTCTTAGAAATATTATTTTTTTACAATTGTGTTAATTAACATTAATTTTATATATTTTTCTTAATAAAAGAAAAGTTTTCCCCGTTTGAAAAAGAAAATAAAAAATAAAATTCAAAATAACGAAATTAAAAAAAAAAGAAAAAGAAAAAGAAAATTAATTTTAAACAATTTAAAAAAATAAATAAATATTAAATAAATAAAACAAATTGATTATAAAAGATACCAGCCTTGCATCAAGCTATTTTGTTTCCGATTCCAAGAAATCGGTTCTATTTTTTAAAACCGGTTGGTTTTTAAAATCCGTTGTTATTTAAAACAGGTTCTGTTTTTTAAAATCGGTTCTGTTTTTTAAAATTGATTCTATTTTTAAAAACCAGTTCTGTTTTTAAAACTAATTGTTTTTTTAAAATCCGTTGTTTTTTAAAACCGATTCTATTTTTAAAATCGGTTCTGTTTTTTAAAACCGGGTCTTTTTTTTTAAAATTGAATCTGCTTTTTAAAACCGATTGTTTTTTAAAACCGGTTTATTTTTTTTAAAACCTATTCTGATGATTTCGATACCGATTTCACATAGATGTTTCCAATACCCGATTTTTTTTTTTTTTACATATCTCAAATAAAACAAAATTATTTCTTTTATAAAAAAAAACTTTCTTCTCAAAAAAAAAAAAAAAAGGATTAAAAACTTTGAACTTTAGTTTTTATTATTATTCTTACGATTTTCTTTTTTTTTTTTTTTTTTTTTTTGCCTGAGAAACAGACTTCGATTTCAATTCCAAGATTAATATTAAAATTTTATTCAATAAATAATTGTAATTATTATTGGTATTATCAATCGACCGCGCAGCTATTATTATTATTATTATTATTATTATTATTATTATTATTATTATTATTATTATTATTATTATTATTATTATTATTATTATTATTATTATTATTATTATTATTATTATTATTATTTTTATTATTATTATTATTATTCAAGAACTTATTCATTTCATTAAATTTCACATTAGGCCTTTTCTGTATGTGCGTTTAAACGCCTACGGGAATTCTGGAAGTTATTATTAATATTATTATTATTATTATTATTATTATTATTATTATTATTATTATTATTATTATTATTATTATTATTATTATTATTAGTAGTAGTAGTAGTAGTAGTAGTAGTAGTAGTAGTAGTAGTAGTAGTAATAATAATAATAATAATAATAATAATAATAATAATAATAATAATAATAATAATAATAATAATAATAATAATAATAGCAGAAAGTGAATTATTTTCTTTTATATAATTAACTTTTAAATAATTAACATTTCTCTGCGAATTACTTTCGTTGAAACTTTTCCGCTGAATACACAAGCACACCCAAACACACCCTTACAAACACACTTACAAACACACACACACATACACACACACATACACACACACACACATTCCAGATTTATATCTAAACTTTCGCTTTATCTTTTTCTTAGTCAAGCAGAGCAAAATGTGACAGAGAATTTAAAAAAAAAAAATAAAAAAAAAAAGGTAAGAGTGGGCGGTGAAAAGAAGTGTTCTGAAGGTGCGTCATCTCAAACTGTACAGAAATTACGTTCTCGCCCCAAAAGGAACGTTACGACTTGCGTCTTCAGTAGATGTTAAGACAAGCCTCAACACGCTTGCGTTGCGTTACTTCAACCTTGTCTGCGTAGGTCAAGAACCTTCAAATTTCTCGCTTCAGATCATCATCATCATCATCATCATCATCATCATCATCATCATCATCATCATCATCATCTTCTTCTTCTTCTTCTTCTTCTTCTTCTTCTTCTTCTTCTTCTTCTTCTTCTTCTTCTTCTTTTTTTTTCTTCTTCTTCTTCTTCTTTCTTTTTTTTCTTTCTTCTTCTTCTTCTTAATTCTTCTTCTTAATTCTTCTTCTTCTTCTTCTTCTTCTTCTTCTTCTTCTTCTTCTTCTTCTTCTTCTTCTTCTTCTTCTTCTTCTTTGCTAATATAACTCCCATTTTCAAAAAAGGAGATCGTAAGGTTCCCAATAACTACAATTTCATATTTGTTTCAGATTTCTGTTTCTTTTTAAAACATTGCTTGATTTCATATTTAAAATATATAATTGAATAAAAAAAAATTAATAAATAAGTAAACTCCAACCATTACAATACTTTTATAGTAGTTTTATTTTACATGCAAAAACACACACACACACACACACACACACACACACACACACACACACACACACACACACACACACACACACACGCACACACACACACAAATGTATGTATATACCTCTTTATATATATATATATATATATATATATATATATATATATATATAATATTCTTCAGCTCCCTTAATAACCAATATTATAATAATATATATATATATATAATATAGTACATATGTATTATATAATATCATATATATATATCTATATATATGCTATATATGTATATATATATATATATATATATATATATATGCGCAGCCAACCAGCCTTCAGCCCAGCCAGCCTTTGCTCTTTGTATATATAACAGCCCAGCCTGCCGTCTTGGCGCTGGTCGCTCTTTCTTAACGGCATCTATATTTCCAACATACAAGCACCGTTTTTAACAACTGCTCTATAATATATATATATATATATATATATATATATATATATATATATCAGGAAGAGGTATAAAAACACGTATGGAACATGTTGAGAACAATTTTTTTTATTTCCCTAAACTGAAAATTAGAAATATAATAAAAGGATGAAGAAGGTCCCATGATGGGAATATTTTTTGAAATAGGACAAATGAACAGACTAATAATAATAATAATAATAATAATAATAATAATAATAATAATAATAATAATAATAATAATAATAATAATAATAAATAATAATAATAATAATAATAATAATAATAATAATAATAATAATAATAATAATAATAATAATAATAATAATAATAATAATAATAATAATAATAATAATAATTATAATTATAATAATGGAAAAAGGGGAAAAAGGAGTAAAAATAGGTAAAGAAAAGAAGAAAAAAGAGAAATAGAAATAATATTAATTAATAATAAAAAATAAATGTAAAAATGATGAAAAAAAATGAAATAAAAATATTAAGCTATAAAAAAAAAAAAAAAAAAAAAAAAAAAAAAAAAAACAATAGCATAAAAAAAACAAGAAGTTTGATCTATAATAATTTGTCTGGTAAGAGTTTATATCGAATGTCAAAGGTGAAGATATTTTTCCCCCTGAAATGTGGATTCCCCCCCCCCCCTGGAAGGGGTATTTTTCCCTTTATAGAATAACATATTTTATTTAGCTTTTACTTCATATAACAAGGAAAGGTTAATCTCTCCTTTGCAAACCCCATTTTCCTCATCATTTTGACCACTCCCCTTCCCCCTCCTTCACCTCTCATCTAAATATTTGAACCCTCCAACCCCCCCCTGAACCCCCTTCAGCTCGAAATAGATAATAATGAAGCATGTATTCAGGAGGGGGAATATCACCTTGGATTTAATTTTAAATTGAGAAATACATCTGAAAGAAATCTATTTCTCTCTCTCTCTCTCTCTCTCTCTCTCTCTCTCTCTCTCTCTCTCTCTCTCTTTTTTTTTTTTCTCTCTCTCTTTATATATATATATATATATATATATATATATATATATATATATATATATATATATATATATATATATATATATATATATGTACCTCTACTCTATAAATATACACACTACTCTCACAGCTCTCCATATCTTATATATATACTATATAATCATATATGTGTGTGTGTTGTGTGTGTGTGCATATATAATTCAACAAATATTCAAAATAATCCAATTAGGTGCGCCTGGCAATTTGAAACACATGATTAAGAAATTCAAAATATTGACAAAGAAAAACTAAATAAACCTAAAAATAAAAAAAAATAAAAAAGAGAGAGAGAGAGAGAGAGAGAGAGAGAGAGAGAGAGAGAGAGAGAGAGAGAGAGAGAGAGAGAAAGAAGAGAGAGAGAGAAGAGAGAGAAGAGAGAGAGAGAGAAGAGAAGAAAGAAAGAGAGAGAGAGAATAATGAAAGCTGATAATAAAAGAAAGCTGATAATAAAAAGAAAGTTTTTAATAATAAATAAATAAAATATAAAATGCAAATAATAAAATTAAAACATAAGTTAAGAGTCCATTAAACGCTGCAGTTTAAGCGTAGTTTGAAGCGACTAGGTTTTACGACTTCCTACCCTCAAACTATACACCTACAAAATAAATTTTTTTCTACACATACTTATACTATCAGTTATTTTTTCGCAACGCACCCCACAGAACCGGGACACCCAAATTATGTGCCGAACAAGTGAGTCGCCCAATCCAAGTCTAATACATATCTATCTCTAAACTATTTGACACAGAAGAAAGTCCGATAAAAATGGGTCTAGAATCATTTATGCTGATGAATCGAACAATTTATGCGGTTTGAGCTCCGAAGCAGGGCTTATCAAGTCTATAATCTGTGAATATTCCACTGGTCAGAGATGCTTCATTATACACAAGGGATTCCTCTGTGAGGGGTGCAGCACCATAG
>JABUQX010012430.1:145000-166111 GCA_015478945.1 Trachelipus rathkii
TATAACTGCTGCTGCTATATATATATATAACAACTAACAATATATATCTTCTTCTTCTTTATATATATATCACTCAACCTTTGCTCCCCTAAATGAAATCCCATATATGTATACATAATAATATATCCATATATATATATATATATATATATATATATATATATATATATATATATATATATATATATATATATATATCTTCTCTGGTGGGCAAGTTTTCAACATATGTATGTATAATTTATATATATATATAATATATATAATAATATATATATATATAATAATAATATCAATAATAATAACCAATAATAATATATATATATCTATGATAAGAATATATAATAATATATATATATATATATATACCCATATAATAATAATATATAATAATATATATATAATAATGCTAATAATATATATGTATATATATATATATCTAATAACTTAATAATGTATAATAATAACAATAATATTTATATATGTATAACTTAATAATATATATATATATAATGTATATAATAATAATAATAATATATATAGGTTTAAGTATATGAATTTTAAATATACGGAGCCTCTTTCGTCTCCTTCCTCACCCTTCCATCATTACGTAATGTATGAATATCCACATAGCGTATGTATATATTTATGTATTTCTGTGTATGCTAACTGCTGCTGCTGCTATATATATAATCTCTAACAACTCCCAGGAAGGGCTTTCGCCCTGTCAGTTGGTCCAGCATCTTCGCCTTCTGGCCCGAAACTATCAACCCTAAAACACTCTAGAAAACCATATCCCGGCTCCCTGGTTTCCGACGCCAGTCCTCGAGTTAGACACTCTCAGGTAGGGTTTTGGCTCTTTAATTAATAGGGCTAGATCCAATGTTGGGCTCGGGCTGAGCCCTATTTTCACCCCCCTAAAAATGGACATAAAATTCGCAGTTTTCAGCCGATTTTGACCCTACAAACATCAAATGTAGCTTTTTTTTGCCCTCTAAAATGTTGTTTTCGGGTGTTTTTCTGTGACTGTAGTAATTCTTTCAGAATTTTCAATTTTTCAAAATTCATGTTTTTGACATTTTGTCGAAACTCCACCTAAACTATTTTTCGAAATGACTTCAAACTTGAAATATGCATAGATAGGTCCATTACCTACAATATTGTAGAAATATTTTTTCTTTTCTTTTTTTGAGTTTTGTGCTCAGCGTTGTCCAATTTCCAAAACCACTTTTTTTTATTTTGAAATGAAAAATTGCGATAATATTTTTCTACTCATCCGATCAACATCAAATTTTCAGGGCTTTTATAGTCGGGCAATATGCATCTTTTTTACTTAGATAATTTTTTTGTATACTCAAAAGAAAAGTTTTAAAAAATTTTCAAAATTTTTTTTTTTTGAAAATTTGTTCCATGAACAAATCGAAACCTAATGCATATACAAAGAAATTATCTAAGTAAAAAATGTGCATCTCCCCCGACTACATAGGCCCTGAAAATTTCATCCATTTCGCCCGAACAGGAAAAAAATTATCGCAATTATTCTTTTCGACTTTTGTCATATTCTTCTACTGCTTTTCTTTTCCGATGCTTGTCACGCACCTTACCCCCAGTCTTGGGAATAAAAAGGAAGATGAAGAAGAAAAAGAAGAAGAAGAAGAAGAAAAAAAAAGAAGAAGAAAAAAAAGAAGAAGAAGAATATATATATATATATATATATATATATATATATATATATATATATATATATATATATATATATATATATATATATATATATATATATATATACATTTATATTTCTTATATATATAATATATAATATATATATATATATATATATATAAATATAAATATATATATATATATATATATATATATATATATATATATATATATATATCGTGAATCAAGCCACTATCTATTTGATGAAATAAGGGGAATTATACGTTAGCGGAAAAAAAACTTTACATAACACCTTTAATTAAATAAAAAATATTACAACCACAACTTAGGTCATAGCTATTCCACGTCATAGCTTTAATGTTTTATAACATTTTACTTCATGACTCCCCTTTATCTTTACATGTTACCAAGCAAAAACTTTCTTCATGAAAATTTAACATAGTTTTGTATATTGTAGAAGAAAACTAAATAACTAGTAAAACAATTTAAAGTTTGAGAATAATTAATTATTATAAAACTAGGTAATAATGTTTGAGAAGAACATTTATATGAAAATGTTTGTTTATATTTAAGTAAGCCTTATTAGGTTAACATCATGTTAAAACATTTATTATTAAATTGTTCTTCTTTTCGTCAAATAAACTGAGTTTTGGAATACCCTGTTCATTCTTAAGAGTTTTGGAATACCCTGTTCATTCTTAAGAGTTTTGGAATACCCTGTTCATTCTTGAGAGTTTTGGAATACCCTGTTCATTTTTAAGAGTTTTGGAATACCCTGTTTCTTAAGAGTTTTGGAACATCCTGTTCATTCTTAAGAGTTTTGGAATACCCTGTTCATTCTTGAGAATTTTGGAATACCCTGTTCATTCTTAAGAGTTTTGGAAAACCCTGTTCATTTTTAAGAGTTTTGGAATACCCTGTTCATTCTTAAGAGTTTTGGAATACCCTGTTCATAATTAAAATGCTTATTTTGAGTTTTTAAAGAATGTTTCGGTAAATCTATTAAGTTGGTTTATTATGCATAAATACTGGCAATATGGTGAATAAAAAATATTCAATTTCCCAGTCACTCAAGGGTTGGGGATATGTATGCCAGAGCCTCCATTAGATAAACGTTTGTGCGCCATGCATTTACATCTCCGAAATTGAATATTTATTGCATTTACTGTAGCATTTAATTAATTTTCTTTCACTATATAATTTCGAGGGTGGCTTTTGACCCATAAACTCCCTCCCCCCCTACCTTATGTTATATAAATGTACTAAAAACTGTGATACAAACCTTCCAAAAGATCTGAGTCCTGATTTCGAAGGAGTGTCCGACTTGTCACTCGAGGCCGACGATGAATTTGAAGGCCTGTCACGACGTGCCAGGTTCAATGATGCCAAACTAATGACATTCTCTGATTGGGCCACACTTCCACAAGCCATTAGATATATATATATATATTTTTTACCGTCAATAAATCATAATCTATAATAATTTAAAATTAGGCTATAATATAATTTAATAAATAATTAAATAGTAATTTTCATAATTTTTTAAATTGATTTATCCTCTTAATGATATATATATAAATATATATATATATATATATATATATATATATATATATATATATATATAAAATATATATATATTTAAAATAAACAAGATATTATTATATAATATATAATATGATATATATATATATATATATATATATATATAAGAACTATTGCATATTCAAAATATATGGTGGTGTTTCATATACATATTTAGCAACATGAAAAGGGGGGGGGGCTATTTCAAACATCTTCTAGGGACTAGGAACCCCCTCAGATATTTAGTTTTTCTTCCCACCATGAGTGCTACATTTGTATATTGTACAGGTGTTGAGTGTTATAATTAGTGAATAATAATGTTGAAAGTAATAGTGATAGGTTAATAATTAAGTGGATAATAATGTTATTGATAATTCATATTGCTAGTGTTTGTGAAGATAGTAATTTTAATGTTATCAACGTTATAATGTTAGTAATATTAATTATAATGCCAATATTGGTGGTGATTTGTATATTTGTATATGTTTGGTGTGTGAGTATATATATATATATATATATATATATATATATATAATAATATATTATATATCTATTATCATATATTTATATATATTATATATATATATATATTAGGGATGTGTAGATACCAGAAAAGGCCGATACCGATACCGATACCGATACTCTTATTTTTTTTAAGGGGCCGATACCGATACCGATATAGATCCCGATACCGATACTTTAATTAATGTAATAATCAACAGTAATAAGATAGAACATTTGTTGTACTGCTAGGCAACTCAGGATTGAATTCCATGTACAAACAAATACTTAGTCATTTGTTTCATATTTGGTTGTGCCCAAATATTTTTATTTTATAAATTAAAATAGTATCTTAAGGGAATAATAAATGCAAATATAATATTAATAACTTTTTTATGCTTGTGCTTATTCAAAAAATATTCCATTTCCATTTTCCAGTAAGTATTAGAAAGTTTAGCTACTAGCTCTTATGTTTTAACATGATTTCAATTTAAAAGAATACTTTAACTAGCTACAATATGAAGAATAAAAATTATGAAAGAAGAGAACCTCATTTATTTTTTATGAAAAAAGACAAAAAAAAAATCGCTATAATTTAAACATGACATAATAATAATATAATCCTTTAAGATAAAGATAGATATCCATTCAATACTCAAAATTTCAAAAATTCTCAAATTGTAATGCAAAAACATTAAGCTTTCACTAGTATCTGGCGAGAGCCTGTTCCTTTTGGGGATTTTTACATTCTCACTCTCACTAAAAATACCACACTAATAAATAAAAATATGAAAGGGAGGGGCTGATAAATATTTGCTTGCAAGCACTGATAAATAATAATGAATGGCCCATATTCATGCCACCACATGAAAGGGATTCTCTTCTGTATGGCAGCATCTCCATGTTTTGCGTAGAGCCTCTCTCCTCTTTCAACAGATTTACAAATTTAAATTACTTGCTCATTGATGAAGTTCCTTCTTCAGTTTTCTCGATGAGGTTCCTTGGTGTGATTCCTTTGAAGGTGAATGAGATGTCAATGCAATTTCGGCCATGATTTTATCAAAGTCTAACATATCCAAATCCTCTTCATCTTCAGTAGGTTTATTTGCTGAAATCCACCATCGCTCAACTATTCAGTGCTGTTGCCAGAGTTTGCTGCATAAGGCGGCTTTCACTTCTTGAATCTTTTTTTTTTTGTCACGCGAGCAAGCCCCTCGGTTATGCTATTTAAAATGCATTCTCAGAAGTGGTTCACCGTCGGAGATTCCATTCTTGTGGGTTTCAGCTAGCTTAAAATAATTAGAACCTTTTATTAGTGATAGGACGATTAAAATTTTTTTACGATGACGACAACGCTGACGATTATAGTACATTTTGACGATGACGATGAAGATTAATTGAAAAAGTATATTTAAAATTTCAATTAATTTTAATAAAATTTAACAAATTTATAAAAGGAAGATAAATAGTGTTCCTTTCATTCTTATTTAAATGTGTAAATACATCAAGAACCGCATTAATACATAGAAGTTTTCCTATTTTATTACAATCTTGGTTTGTTTCTAAAGCCCCCCCCCTCCTTCTCTCTCTCGTTCTCTCTCCGTCTCATCGCTCTCTCTCATCATCTCTCTCTCATCTCTCTCTCTCTCTCTCTCTCTCTCTCTCATCGCTCTCTCCATCTTCTGCTCTCTTCTCTCTCTCTCCTCTCTCTCTCCCCTCTCTCTCTCTCTCTTTCCTCTCCTTCTTCTCTTCTCTCTCTCTCTCGTCTCTCTCTCTCTCTCTCTCTCTCTCTCTCTCTCTCTCTCCTCTCTCTATAGTATATATAATATATATATATAATATATATTATATATATATATATATATATAATATAATCATATATATATATATAAACCGTATATATTATATATTATTATATATATATACTATATATTATATATATATATATATATAATATATATATATATATTATAATAATATATCTATAGTATATATATATATATATATATATATATATATATTATATATTTTATATATATAGTAATCTATATATAATATATATATATACTATTATATATATATTATTATACTATATATATATATAATATATTTATATATATATATTATTACAGTTGATCACTACCACTCACGGACAGAGCCCTATTCAAGAAAAGGGTGTTGTACACTACAAAAGTTCACCATCTAACGCAAATTGCGCAGGCGCAGCCTTTAAAGTGAGTGAGATTTAATTCACCCGGAAACAGAAGATGGAAGAGAATTTCAGAGAACTGAGGTGGCAAGAAATGAGGAACACCGCAGCGAACGTCAGGCCTGGAGTTTTACTAAATATTCAGACGACAATACTAATGTGCACGAACACAGGCACCCCTTGTGCTACGAAGGGGTCGTAAAGGTGGTGGTACGAGTGGTAAGTTCACTTGAGCACTTTCTGCTGCGGTACTTATAGAAAAAGAGATAAGCACTCAAACATCACGCCGCAAAAATATGAGGTCAAGTTTAACTGGAAAGTACCGAACAGTGTATAAGGCTTTTACCCTTTGACCTGACCCTATCCAAAGCCGGGAGAAACCAGAGCCCCCCCAGATATGAGAGCAGTACTACATACAAGAAGGGATGAACCCTTGAAAAGTTTTATAGAGTAAGCTGAGGCTGAGAAGAAGAAAAAAAGTCCCTCAGTTTAAACAAGAATCTCCAGTTTCTTTGAGGCGCCCTAGCTAACCGTTGTGATGTGGAGGTTTCCAAACCATTATATTTTTTGTTATGTTAATGCTTAAGGATTGTTTATACTGTCACAGAGAGAGACGAAGAGAACCGTCTAAAAAGATAGGAAAATTAGAAGGTGTCTTAGAGACGGAGATTTTGTAATTTTAAACGAATTGAATTTCACAAGATTCAAACGACCCCCAGCCAGGAAATTCTCCAGATCAGCGGTATTAGAGTCGGAAATAAGTTAAGACGAGAGGGCAATTCTATGAAGTAATAGAGGGAGGCAGAATTGAACTGAGTTGAGAATGAAGGATTGATTATCGGCATATGAGTGGACAGATTAGATGTGCGGTGAGATACATTAATGAAAAGTGAAGAAAATAACAGTAGGAGATAAGGTAGAACCCTGAGGAACAACCACTAATTGACTAGAAAAACAACAACAGCTGATATTGAACGAATTTGAAAGAAAAGAAATAGCTAGACATAAGCAAAGAGAAGTGGGAACCCAAAGAAGGTGGAGCTTGAGAGCAGTGTGCCCGTGCCATAACCCGGTCAAATGCTTTGGTGATATGTCAAGCGCCACCCCGCAAGTCTCTCCGTAGTTCATAATGGAAAGAAAGTATATCGCCAGTAGACTTCGAGCTCCGAAAGCCGTACTAGCGATCGCAAAGAAGGGAATGAGATTCCAGATGATCTAAGAAGTGAGTGTTGAGAAGGGTTTCAAAGACCTTAGTTAGAAAGAATACAAGTGAGAGCTTATATGGGCGATAGTTTAGAAGGATCAGAGCGGCTTACTCCTCCTTTTTTTCGAAAATAGCTTGACCATAAGCGTGCTCCAAACACTGAGGGATGTTGCTAGTGAATTGAGACATCAGGAAAAATAGAGTTGAACGAGTGGCTTCGTCCAGCACGGGAAGCCACACTCCCAAAAACTCGAGAGGAGAAAAATGCCATCCGGGCACCCCGCGCTTCCCTTACGGTTCATAGTATTAGGATTCAGGAGCCCCCTGGCAAAACCCGTCAATAGTAATCACAACCTGTAGGACACCCTGAGAGGAGAAGAGAGGAAAAGGGGATGCCAGAATCGTCCAGGGTTGAGTTGGAAAGGAAAAATAGAGGCCAAGAGACCTGGCCTTTTCAGTTGGAATATTAGCAAAAAAACCATCAGAGCGAATAAAGAGGAGGAATACAGATTTACAGAAGTTCTTAGAGATGTTTTGACAAGAGGCCAAGAAAGATTTGTCAGTAGGAAGAACCAAGGAGGTCAGGGCACTTTTGTTTAATGAAACTTTCCTTTGCTCGTCGAAGAGTATTCCTGCAACGATTTCTAGCTGAAGTGAAAATTTAGCGATGGGTGATATTAGAAGGAGATTTCTTTCCACTCCTGAATACGCACTATCTCTAGCCTGAATTGCCAAAGAAACAAGCACGAATCGAAAACATGATTTTGGGGATAGAAATAATTTGATTGAAGAAGGCATAATGAACGCCTATCACATCAAAGATACAAGCTCCCACCTTATCCGCAGAAAGTAGAAGCCAACTTCACAAGCAAAGCAGTAACCTCCAATTATAAGTTTTTAGCGTAAAATCGACGAAAGACCCACAATCGGGCCCGATCAAAGTGCCGAAAAAAACGCATAGGGCAGGATGGAAGCTGGTGGATGAGAATAGTTATTTAAAATAAAATCGAGATATAAGGTTGTGGTCAGATTTAACAAATAGGAAGTGAATGGGGTGTATTTATAAGTGAAAAGACTAAGTGTGAATCATAGGTCAGGTGTGTTCAAGCATTGTTTTCGGAACGTCCGGAATTAGTGTGTAGGTTCTTAATTAAGTAAGATCAGATCTTTGAGGAATGCCCTGAAATGATTCGGCCCCCTCCCCATAGATCAGTAAAGGCAGAGGAACCCCTACGATTCCAGAGTCTGGTACATTGACATCCCCTATATAGATGGAGGGATGAGAAGATGAAATATACTGTCTCGCCGGAAGTAGTCAGATATTCCAAATAAAGGCTGAAAATCTGTTCTGTTAGGAAAACGGTATGCAGAAGCATAAGATTATTGTAATAGAGTAGAAGGAAGAAAGTTTTAAGCCACAAAACATCGAAGTTAGGAGATTCGGTTTTCGAGACGTGTTACAGATATTTAATGTTTACATAGGGAACATACTCACCTTTAGAGGGAATTAATGAAAATAAGGTTATGTTTGGATTATACTTAAAGGTTAGCAGAATGAATTCTTAGCTTATCTGGGTCTCAAGACAAGAGCAGAGCAAAAGGTTAGGGTAATAATAATAATAATAATAATAATAATAAATAAATAATAAAATAATAATAAAATAATATAATAATAATAAATAATATAATAAATATATAATACTAATCAAATAATAATAATAATCAAATAATAATAATGATAAGAATATAAAGATAATAATAATTTTTTCTTGATTAAAATAATAATTTCTCTTGATAAATAATAATGATTTATTTAATAAAATAAACTAATTCATAAATGTTATATTTCAACTTTATTTTATATTATTTTTAAAATCATAATAAGTATCTTCAAAAAGAAACATTGATTTTAAAAACCAATTTTACTAAACAAACATGGACAGATACAAAAAATTCTCTAGTAACGTTAAATTTTGAGTTCTTAAATTTATGATGCAGAAACATAATCTTTCTCCGGTAGTTTCTGGTGCAATATTTCCTTCATTTAATCGGCAAAATAATAGGCATGACAATTGCCCACACGGTTAGACACAGATATAGGACCGGCCTCCCATACCTATTTTTTCGATGATTGGTCCAAAAAAAGTCCCCGCCATCACACCTTTTATATATCGAAACTAGATTTTTTATTATTCAATCAAAAAGTTTCTTCATAATTTCTTCACCCCCAAAGTAGAAAGTATCCGGCAAAAGTATCGGCCATATTATAACCGATACCGATACCGATACCTGCAAAAATGGCCGATACTGCCGATACGATACCGATACCGACCTAATTTTGGTACATCCGCTAATATATAAGTATAATATATATATATATATATATAATATATATATATATATATAAAAATGAATAGTCACCCATATATATATGCATATATATGAATTGATATTATATATAAATATTTTGTATTTTATATTTATTTATATAAAAGCGCCCGGAAGCTCAGTGGTAAAACACGTTCGCAACTGGTAGGATGAGAGAATGTGAACTTATCTCTTCTTGAAGGCTAGGCTTCGTCCCTGCTCATAAACGCAATCCTTTTTATTCCTATTTGATTTTAATTTTAATAGAGAAGCTATTTGTAGCATCTATTATCTACAAATCTAGAACAATATTTACTAGATTCTATTGTTTTTATTTGTTATCTATTTGTGTTTTGTGGAGAGGATGGTATCTAGGATCTTAAAATGATAAGTTATTTATTAAATATTACTTATTAAATAGTATTCCTGAATTATTTACTTTCTCATATGGCTTATAATCTATATAATACCAGAATTCCAGAATAGTTTTTAATAGTATTTAGTATTTGTAGTGTTTATTGTTATTTAATAATGTTTTATAGTATTTAGTGTTTAGTAGAATTTAGTAATAATATCATTATAATATTTAATTAATTTAAGTATTATTAGATTATATTATCAGTTATCACTTATAGGGAATTTATTAAAATTCAACATTTGTGTGTATGTGTGTATTTATTGTATTTTATTTTTGGGTTCGCTTATTTAAAGTATTATTATATTATAACAGTTTGCTGAATATAGTTTGCGCTTCCTAGTATCAAAATAAAACAATGCGCTTCCTAGTATCAAAATAAAACAATGCGCTTCCTAGTATCAAAATAAAACAATGCGCTTCCTAGTATCAAAATAAAACAATGCGCTTCCTAGTATCAAAATAAAACAATGCGCTTCCTAGTATCAAAATAAAACAATGTACTTTTCTCGCATATGATGTATTAAGCTTTTGTCGAGTATTTAATATTTTATATTATTTGCGCGTTTTATTATAACAACATAATTTTGAGAGTGGAATGATATATTAATACTTTCGGTTTGATTGTAGTTTTTTTTTTTTTAATTAATAGAAAATGATTTGATTTCTCAAAAAATTCAAATAAATTATTCTCCAAGTTACAAAAGCTAGATTTTATACATTTTCCAGTTATGTATATTTATTTCGACGGAGTTGCCGACTTGTCACTCGAGGCCGACGACATACCTAACCAAACCCTTAATCTACTATATATATTTTCTCCTGAAGAAGTGGAGATAAAAAAACTTTCTTATATATATCTTTAGAAAAAAATGGTGGTTCTGATATATGTTCCTTCTACTACTACTTGTTCTAACAGTGTGGAACTAACATAAAAGTCTATCAGCGAGTGAGGTGATTGGCCAAGCAATTTATCGCTATCCCGCCCTAATTAGCAGTGAGCGACAGCTTCCAGGCATATATAGAGAGTAGAGAAGGGAAGACTAAATTCATCAGTGACACACTGGAAGATTGGATAAGTAGAATTCCACATAAACAGAGGGCAGGAAGAAGGGAAGACAGGCCGCAGCGAACGCAGCCTGGTATTTAAGGATCCGTAATACACAAAACTCCGTGCACAGACATTTCAGAGCCTCAAATATGTGCTCGAGAGGCCGTCGTCAGTGGTGGGTTTACGGTGGAGTGAGTAGTTCTCCTTCCGAACACACCTCGTACGCTAGCGAGTTACTTTCAAGTAAAGAATAAGTACCGACGATCGCGTCCGGCAAAGGATAATAGGGGTCATAGTGGAACTTGGAAAGTGACAGAATTGTTTATGGAGCCGCTTTTGGACCTATCCAAAAGCCGGTGAAACCCAGAGGGCTCCGCAGATTGAGAACAGTAAATACTCCATACTACAGGGGGATGAGTTCACACCTTTATAGCTGGATATGATAACCATGCAGACAAGAAAAAAAAAGTCTCCTCAGTCTCTACACATGAACTCTCTCAGTTTCTATGAGGCGTCGCCTATAAGGTGCAACCGTGTGGTGATGTGAGGTTTCCAAGCATTTTTTTTGTTTTATGTGTAAGGCGAATGGAATGTTTATAATTGGATACACGAGGAGGACCGAGAGACACCGTATGAAATAGGGAGAAAGATTAGAAGGGGTTTTTAGAGAGGGAGATTCTGTAGATACGATTGAGAGTTTTTACAAAAAACATTGTAATTTCAGAAAGGTTGAGACGACCCCAATTGGAAATATGGCTTTCTTGATCTGCCTTTCGATACGGTTTGTTCTATCCAGATTCAGCGAAATAGATCGGATAAAGTTAAGATCGAAAAGGAGGACAACTTCACTATATCAGTAAGGATCTAAGGGTAGAAATTTATAGGGGTTTATTTAAATATAGGCCCATATATTTTCTTTTGTGTCTAACACTCATAAATTTTTGTTTTACTCTATTATTTCAATTGGACTAGTTTGTACAGTTCTATTTTATCAATATTTAATAATTGCAATGTTTATCAAAAGTATATTTCAGAATGTTAGATTTGTATTTTTAATTAAATGAAAATCAAATCATAAAATGAACATAAGACTTGAATTATGAATTTTGAAAACTACATAACTTATGATAACTTAAACGAATTTGAAGTGAATTTCGATCAAACATGAAAACGAACAAACGAACCCAGAAGGGGTCCGGGTTTCCAGCTTTGAATTAAATAAAATACATTCTAAAAAATCACTTAAGTATATATTAATATAAATATATTGCTTTATCCTTAATCATACATATCATATATATTATTATTATATAAATATTATATATATATTATAATATTATTATAATTATATTATATATATATTCATATATATTATATATATATATATTTATATTATATTACATATCGTATATTTCATGATATATATATATATATATATATACTTATATAATATCTATTATATATATATATTATATTATATATATATAATATATATAATATATATATATTATAATATATATATATATTAATATTTATATATATATATATATATATATATATTATATATATATAATATATATATATATATATTATATTTATTTATATAAAAGGAATTAACATATATATATATATTTAAGTTATGTGGTAATGCTAAAAAATATTAATGTTGATAAAATTATTCTAATAAAAATGACGTAGGTATAAATATATTGTGATGCTAATATGACGTATGTCTAGAACCGTTGTAGACAGCAATTTCCCTTTCTATTATTATTATTTATCAATATTATTATTATTAATTAATAATTATTTATATTATTAAATATTATATTATTATTATATTATTATTATTATTATTAATATTATTATATTATTATTATTTATTTATTAATATATTATTAATTATTAATTAAATATTATATTATTATTATTATTAATATTATTTATTATTAATTATTTATTATTATTTTTAATATCAAAAGTATATTGAAAAAAATATTTATTTATTATTTTTTTTATTTTGTAATGATATGAATGAAAACGATTATTATTTCGAAGTTAATTTGTTTTTGCAACTAAAGTTGGGGGGGGGGGGCCCCCCTTCGAAATTTACAAATTAAAAAAATTTTAACAATAAATAATATATAATATTTTTTATCTCACAAAGTTTGGAAAGTTAATTTCCAAAATTTAATATTATAACTGAGCTAATTTCAAATAAAAATAAACTTTTTAAATTTGAAGAGTTTTTTCAAATAATAGTAAATTTAACTGCCTTTGTCTACTTACGTTACAAAACTGTAAAGTTAGTAATTGGGGTTGACGGATTTTTAGATTATTTTATTTAAATAATAATTTTAAAAATTGGTTAATGATTCAAATTCTACGTTTGTTAAATGAGATCGCGTTTTTCGTCTTTAAACTTTTCAAACTTTTTCTAAGTTTAAATTAATACTTGAATGTTTAATTTCTAAGTTTCTAAGGATGCAATTGGACTTATAGTTATTGACGTTATTTCGATTTGATTTCACTTTATAAAATTAGACTATCGGTTTTGCCTTTTGTTAACTAGTTGATTAAAAGTCCCAGGGATAATGAGCTCCTTAGCCCCAAGAATCCTGGTCTTTTTAATACCATTAGAATCTTATTTTTGGTTTATAGCAATAGGGATGGGTATCCGGCGATTCTTGCGAAAATTTTCAACTTTTTATGCAAAAAGAAAATATAATTGGAAAATTCTATTGGAAATTGGGAAAAACCCCTTAGAAAAACCCGTGGAAAAAATTATGAAATATCGTGAGAAATATTATTATTTTAAAATATGTTTTTCCAAATAGTTCTCATTAAATTATCATTCGAGTCTTTATATGGAATTTCGACATCCCGTTTACTTGGTTGGTGTTTTTTCAAATTAAGCAATCGGACCTTTTCAGTTTCTTCCCCCTTTAAAAAAAATTCTAAACTTAATTTGACTTTGTTAACATTAAAGAAATCAAAAATGGCAAGGTGCTAAAATTATATTGCACTTGTTCTTCCTAAATAAATAAAACAACCATATGTTATGCAATAACTTATTAATATAATGTTCCGGCTTGAAATTCCATATGTGATTCTTCGTGTTGAGTCCCGAATCCTTCCTCCGTCTCGTCAAGCCTTTTCTCTCCTTGTATCTTTTGAAGTATCCCAATTGCCATGTTCTCTATAACACCTTAAAGAAAAAGAAAAATATCGGCAGCAGTATTGGGTCTTTAAAAGATTGGAAAGATTTACATGTTAATATGTAAAATGTAAAGTAAATTCTAAGAATTTGTATTAAAAGAACTGTATGAGAATTACTAACATATGTTATATTGACTGGTAATGTCTTTGTTGATTGTTGTAAGAATTTGTATAAATGAACTCTATGAGGATTACTAACATATGTTATTTCAAGTAATGTTTAAATGCTGTGGTGTATGTTTGTTAAATGTTCAAAAAAAAAATTGTTGACCTGTATGTGAACTGTTACTTGTCTATAAAGTTGTGAACATTAACATTGAAATATAATGTCAATTAAACAATATTATCATTGAAAACTGGAAAATGATATGAAAGAAAAATTGAAAAATAAAATTTAAAAAAAAAATTAAATTAAATTCTTAGGAAAATCTTCCCGTATTTCGTTTCTAGAAATCTGTATTCTCATTAAAATATATTTGTAATAGGGATTATTATACTATGATGAACAGGGACAATATTTAAATTGTTAAGAATTATTAAAATTGTTTTAAATTTGTTAAGATTGTTAAAGAAAATGTTAAAATTGAAAAAAAAAATTGTCAAAATTGTAAAGGAAATATTTAACTTTTCTTTTCATTAACTTTTCTATTTGAACAGGGACATTATTTATATTTATAAAAATAATTAGTAAATTTGTGGGATATTAAATTTATACGCTATTCATGCTGGGATAGTGTGGTGTTGATATCTAATTATTCTTGGAATTTTATAATCATGTGTCTTGAATTAATAAAATTACATGCAGTAAATTATAAACAAATGTCCTCGAGTAATTTCCCATGTTGATTTAATAGTCTGCAAACATGTGAAATTACTCGAAAGCACTTGGTAATGAGTTATTGAATCGAACAGGGACGATATAACTAAATTATAAAAGTTATAAGATATTGAAATTTCAATATTACTATATGAAGATTGAAATAAATTTCTTCATCCTTAGAATTTGATTTTAACTGAAATCTGTTACTTGTTTCCTGTTGGGACAGCGTGGTGATTATATATATTGAAGTCCATCCCTAGGACTTAATATAATATTAAATAAATTGTATTACATTCCAAGGATAAATTCAAATATATTATACTCATTGACCTGATGATAGGTAGTGGTTTTTGACAAGATAGGGAAATTCCTCAGCAACAATAGTGTCCATTGCTTGTTACTGACGAACCACATTATCCTGAAAAAATGTGTATCTCAGTACTCCCTGCTAAAATGAATACCTGTAAAGTGAAAAAATTAGTGTTCCCTGCTAGTACACTTACTTCAGAGAAATTCTGTAAAAAAAAATTCTGTGTTAGGGTTAGTAAATAAAAAAAAAATGTAAATTCATTTCTCTGTAAAAAGTTTTGAATTAGCATTAGTAAATAAATGAAATATAAATGTAAATTTAAAAATATTAGATTTCGTAACTCCTGTTATTATAAAAGTATATTACCATATTACCCAAAATTTATTTTTAGCTATAACAGAAAATAAACAAAATTTTTGTGTGTATGTGGAAATAGATAAATAAAACAGCTTTTACTCCCCTTTCACACTGTTTATTCTTTAACTTTGATCATCCTTTTACACCTTTAATGTTTTAACTTTCTAAAAAATAAAATTTCATTTATAAAATTTAAACATGATAAATATTGGGTTGTAATCTTTAGGTATTAACGTGATTAATATTTAGGAAACATGAACTTGGTTAATGCTATAAATGTTATGTTATTCACCATAGAGCCGGACGAGATGTTACGTATTAATCGTGACTGGACGAAACTGTTATCTTATTGAAATCATGACTGGGATTAAATGTTTATTTATTCCCACTCATGACTGAGGACCGCTATTTTTAAACTAAGTGTAACAAGCTAAACATAAATCTTTGGTGTTATGTAAGTTACCTAGTTATGTAATTGTGTCTCGGTTTTTGCCTTTTGTGAAGAACATTATGAATAAATGTTTCCATGTCGTCTGCATATACACATAATGCTCCATATGTAAGTATTACTTTCCGATATGTATGTAATGCCCATATATGAATCATACATAAGATTATTCATTCATGCTAGTGTTACGTTCATGAGATATACATGTATGAGTTTTCACTTTAAAACGTGAAGTATTTAAATGTTATTTAAATGAAATAACAAATCGTGGTATGTAGGTCAAACTAGAAATTTTCTAAATGTGTTAGAATTTGAGTGATTGTATGGATATTTTGACCTTTTCATTCATACATTTTAACATACTTGTAACGTTAAGTCTGTAACCTTGTTTTATATGAACATCTTAAATAAGTTTAATTGTGATAACGTTTATCAGCTAGTTGGTGACAATGTTTAATGTTCATACTTTTAAACTTGATTGTGTGTCATCGGTGTTTAATGAATCATATTTGACCGTTAAAAATGAAAATTTTTTTGGTCATTATTGAATTACACTAATGCAATTTATTAATGCATTGACAAATATTAATTCGAATCTAAATATTAATTTATTTATTCAAACTTCCTTTATTTACGTTTACCTAAGATAATTTCTTTTAATTGCTATTTTTTATACGTTGGTTATTATGTGAAGCAAAAATGTTAAACAGATTACTGTATTGTGATATCTGTATGTGCTATCTGTAAATAAAAAAAAATTATATTAAAGTAGATTATATAAATATAGTACCTTCACTATAAAAGTTATAATTGAATCTCTAATATTTACCTAATGGTACATTTGTAAATGTTTTTCTTATGCGATGCATACTTCTAATCATCCGACTAGAGAAGAAATTCTTCTCTATTAAATTACAAGATATTACTTATATTTACTCTTGTTTCTAAACTGATTATACTATACATGATGCTTTTTAAATTATATCCGACTTCAAACTTTCGGTACTCCAAGTTTACTTTCATTAGAATCCCCAAACTTTGAAGTTGTATAAACTTACTTGTTTAATTTCTAAAGTGTTCTTACTCCTTGAATCAGTCCTTTATTTTAGAACGATGATGCTTTTCGTATCAGCTGTTTTGCTCTTACTACCAGAATCACACTTCCTTCTTCTAAAATTATTTTCTAAAATTATTATCTTCATTGATTAGTTTTCTAACTGTTATTGTTCTCAAAGAAAGTTGTTTTCTTTCTTATACTTGTTCAACATTAACCTTTACTGCTGTCTTCTTATGACTTTAAAGTGTTGAATCAATATTTCTATCTTTTCTTTCCTAACGATGTTTCGACTTTACATTACTATGGATACACAGGTTCTCTTACTGGTCTGACTACCTTTGTCCTGAATCCATCTATATCTCTCCTTATATTCTTAATATTTATCGGATTAAATCGATGTAAAGTTATTTCCTATATGTATACGTTTTGAAGTATATCAGTAGAAGATATTTGCGAAATTAAGATTTATTGCTATAAACTTATTTTGTTATTATTTGGTTCCTTCTTCCATTTGAAGCAATGTGTCTGGATAGTTGAACGTGCACTTTCTAGTATCCTTCAACAAATGTCAAATTTCAGATTGGTAAGTTCTGATGATTCTATTGATTCTGTAATTTCTTGTTGAACTTCTAAGCAAAAATGTTTCTTCTATGTTACCTTAAGTATTAAATCTATCATTCTTTCTTCCCGATCAATTTGTATTTGATCCGATGGATAAAACTGTGATGTACTGTTACCTGGTTCTATGTCTTTAAGATTAATTGATCCGCTGAATAACACTGAGAGGTTATCATATGAAAGAGAACTCATATTATCTTTATATATATATATATAATATATATATTATATATATATATATAATATATATATTATATAATTATATATAATATATATATATAATACGTATTAATCATATTAGTATAGTATATAGAGGTTTTCTTCATATTGGGAACAGACGTTTGACTGAATTGCTCATTCTATCCCTTTGGTATAACCATTTACTTTAATTTTCCATTTTCATTCTGTTATTTTCTTAATAGTTTTTATGTCTTCTTTTTAAGCTTTATTGACATATTCTACTGTGTCCAATCATGAGCGTTTTTCACGTATCTCTCCATCTTGCCTGTCTTTTCCCTCGTTAACCAGGAGGATAAATAACAGACTTCATAAAGAAATTATTTTCAATAATCTCTTTTCATGGACTTGATTTCCTCTTATTTAATTCTTGTCTGCCTTGAAGGGCTTCTTCAATTTATTGAAAAGTTCTTAATGTTGTGATACTGCTTGATATCGATTTTATTGCTGTTTTGTGTTCTGCAGGTTTTTGGTGAATTCTTTTAATGAATTTTAACACTGGCATTTTCTCAATGTTTCTTTATGCCGTTATTCTATGCATATCATGTGTCAAAATATACTGTCTTTACATTACCTGCATTCAATCTGTATTCCTGTCTGGAACACCAATAATTACCGTGCACCTTTCGTTGTGGCCACACTGGAAAGAACCAAAACTAGAGTTATACCCTCTCGAGCCTTTAACCTCTTTACCAAATTTGAAATCATTGTCTGCATGGCCACTGCTGGCAATTTCTTGGATTTTGTTCTTTTCTTTGTAATAAGATAAGGCGGTTTGGTATGATCAGATGAACTTTTGATTGATCCTGCGTAAGTCCAGCTTCTCATGTTTTGGTTTTATCATAGAGAGTTAGAGTTGATTACTTACTTCGATAAGAAGGTGACAATGGATTTTGTTCCAACAGTCTTACCTCTACTTTTCTCCTTTCCACAAATATTTTAAGCTTCCCTTCTATATCAATCGGATGAGTTCTGAAGAACTTCCGTGCCTTAATTAGAATAGAAAAGCTTGAAGGCGAGCAATTTTTAATTCTCTTGGGTTCCCTCAGAAGGTATTTCGCTTTATGCTTGGAAGCAGCCTCCCCTTGGGCAAATTCCAGTTTTCCCTCTTCTTGCCTTTAACTCCTATATCTTCTGCTCAATATGCGCGATGATACTTGCGACTTTTAAGATGGTGGACACTTAGAACGTCATAGTGCCATTAACGTTTACCCTAAGTACAATAGAGTGGTGCGATGAAGGTTTCTTTGCAGAGAATCATCAATTTTGGAATCAGCGTAAATTTTCCCGAATTTCCTTTATCAACACTCTCTATACGTCTACTCTTTCTTTTCCAAGAGGTTCTAACACATCATTATGTGTTAAAGCAGTATGATCCTTCAACAGCTTTTCGGTACCTTCTCTCTACGTACCTCATCATTCTAGTTCACACTTGTGATCATATTCAAATGGACCATTCCCTTATCTCCTTATCAGAATCAAGATATCTGAATCAATCGGAGAGGTCGGACTCCAACAGTTCCTTACAACTGTGGCCCTTACCAGTGTAAGCAGCATTCATTCCCATTTGAATGACTATGCACGCTTGGGATGGAATTTATTTCATCCTTTGTATATTTACCAAAGGGTTGCAAGTAATGCTCATTCTCAGATGGTAAATCCTTTACCTCTCTGTCTTACAGGTAAGTGAGCTAAAGTGGGACAACATTTGTCCTTCCTCGAACCTAATCAGGTATTTTTTAACTTGCAATTGAATCAATCTTTCGGATCCCCTTCACTAAAAATTTACAAATTTTGTAAGGTTGGCCCCTACAAGCATGTTTTTCCCTAAGCCCTTATTATCCCTCAGAAACTCCTTCAAAAAAGTTGTCTGAGTTCTCATCGTACTTATCCTCACGAGTTTACGAAATAAATCCGGGGTTCCCTTGGAGACTTTATAATCGTACAAGTCACCTACAAAAACATCACACATGAACGTTCGATGAGGCGGGTCTTTTCTTGGACTTTATACTTAAACAGATAACCTACAAATATCTTGGCGATATTGTTTCGAGGCGGGTCCAGATTACTTTCTTTACTGCATATATTCAACCAATGGAAAGCTATTTATATGATAGTTAAAAATGCTTTCTAAAAAAATACAATAATGTTACAATTTTCCTATATTCGAATGGGGAAAAATATAATAAATTGGGGTTCCTGAAAACTTAACTATGAATGTGGTGAATTAATATTATGTTCTTCAACATAAATTTTCTATGCTTCCTAAACCTAAAATTTAAATCGGCTGTGCCTTTTAGCCTCAATTCTATACTTTTCTTTCATAGTCAGTTGCCTTTACCTGAACTATGTAAGCAATGCTCAATCGAAGTGATTTGAGCTATTAATTGGCTCTATGCTTTAATGTGTTTGTGCCTATCTGCTATTTGTGCCAGATTTGTTCTGATTTAACAAACAGAACAAAAATTCAAATATTTCTATTTATCTGTACGGTTTTCCACAGATAAGAAGTGGCTGGAATCAATCCTTTCAATTTGCGAGGCACAAGAGTGACAAAAAATACATATATATATAATATATATATATATAAATATTATAATACTATATATATATAATATATATATTATTATATATATTATATATAAACACAGTTAAGAAGTGGCTGGAATCAATCCTTTCAATTTACGAGGCGCAAGAGTGACGGTTTTCAGTCACCTTGGCATCATTCCAATCCTTATTTGATCGATGACGTCTTACGGGTACATTCCCGCAACCTCTGCGTTTAATGGATTGTCCCTCGAATCGCTTCACTATATCCAGAATATCTAAGCTTGGTAGTCCTGATCATGGGTTATTAGCGATATTAGTACTAGGTTAGGCTTTTCAAAGTTTCCAAAATGACTGTCCAATTTCCTTTTGAAGTTTGGTCCACTGCCCTTCTTAATAACACCTTTTAGCCATGAATCTTGACCTTAGCTTAACCTAAATGTAAGTTTATCAAATACCTCTTCATTCCAAATTGAATGGACTATCT